>JALDNG010000073.1:880000-1170000 GCA_024349245.1 Neodontobutis hainanensis | reverse complement strand
CCGGGGGCTTCCACTGATGAGATGTTCATACTAGGACAAGATCAGAGCCGGGGCAAAATAGATTCTGTTGGTGCTGAAGCAAATCTCGCTTGAAAAGTAGTTCTATACTCAAAGATAGAAGGGTGCTTTCATTAGTTAGTTCAGTGCTCCAGTGCTGTCAAACTCAACTTGATGAGGTAAAAAAGTAAAATATCAACTAAAATGCTTTCACGGACCAGACACTTCGATGGCCTAGCTTTGGCCTCCAGACCTGTGTGTTTGGTATTAGGTTTAGCGTTAAAACCACATGATAGCATTAGCCTCCATTAAAAACCCTCTGAGTTATTAAGAAAGACAGGGCACGTGTAGGAGTGTTTTCATTCTAACGACCTTACTTAATGACTGTCTGTTGCTCCGAGCCGTCAAGGCCGCGCAGCCCATTACCCGCCCCTCGAGAAAGTCATCACAATCACGCCAGATAAAATTACCGCACAATAAAAGGTAGAGTTCCAGCTCAAAGGGAAATGGTCAGACTGCGCAATGCCAGTATAGCTGCAGCAGTAACAGGCTGAACAAGCGAGTCATCCATACACCCACAGCCGCATGTGGGTGTCAAACGAGAAGAGAAAAAAAGTCTGTCATTACGAAGAGGTGAAAAGATCGTTCTCTGCCTCTCTCGGTCTCCAAATGTTCCTGCTGCATGCTTTTCAAATTTATTTTATTTTTTTTACAGAGGCTTCCTAAAATATGCAGCTATAAGACAAACTCATAAACTCTCTGTCTATTCCCTAAGTTGTCAGGTAGCGCTTTTCCACTGAGGCACTTTGGGACAGGTTGGCCTAATTGTGAAACAGCTCTGTTCCTTTTAAACAGAAAATGAATTGCTACAGAGTGGCACAATCATTTTACAGAGCTAAAACAAAGAAACATTAACACAAGGACTATACTCTTCTAATATCCTAGTAACTTGTTCAAGTCTTGAATCTTAAATATTTCAACCACTGACTTTTGTTTGCATTGAGAACAAAAGCCGGACAGTTTTTGAGTGCCTCAACATGACCTGTTGCCTTTACTTTTATCTTTATTTACAGTAAAATGCTTCCAACCAGAGATATAAAGAGAGCAATAGAGAATGAGTGAAATACTCATATTGCAGTATATGAACGTTAAACAAGAACCCAGTAAAAATCTTATCTGGACAACCATACAAAAACCACTGTAGCAGTGCCATTGTCTAAGATTTCTGAACATTTGGTTAGCCACACTTTGTTTTGTGTGTAATACTGTTGTCCCTGAATATAGTATAATAATGTCTTGAACGTGGGAATGTAAATGTTACGACCAAAAGACGAGGACCTGTTGCGCCCTGAAGTCTGTAAAAACAGTTCTATAAATCTTAATTCTATTTGGAATGCCATACCATGTCATATTCTGTCAAAATTGGGTGGGTTGAGCTATTTCTTAACCTGTAATTATAATATTGATAAAGTCCCGATAAAAATGTCATCCTTTCACCGCCACGCCGTCCTTTCATGGTCTCTTATTTTCAAACACAGCTTTTCACCCAACAAATATTACATATGGAACAACAAAGGCTTACTGTTTAAACACAAATCTCTATTTATTGATTACTGGTTTAATAACAACATTGTTTTTGTTCACCAATTATTTAACAAGGATGGTTGTCTTTTTTCTTATAATGAGTTTCTAGAAGAATACAAAATTCCGGTGTCTCCTGGAGATTATGCTAAAGTCTTTGGAGCAATTTCCTCTGGTGTCTGCATGTTCTCATGAGCTCAACCAAGGTTGGACACACAACAACTAACTTTGTTATCGCTGACTGACACTTCAGTTGGTAAGATTTGTTTTTCTTGTAACAATGGTAAGAACAATAAACTAAATAGATCCCTGTTCAAAAAATATATTTTCACAGTCCCATATGTGGTTCCATACTGGAATAAATTTGTGCAAAACATTGACTGGAAGATAGTCTGGCTCTTACCCAACCGATATTGGCTGACCAACAAAATTAGAGAAATATAATTTAAAATAATTTATAAGTTTTACCCGTCTAATGATCATATTGTAAAGAAATTTAAAAAAGACATTGATGTAATGTGCACTTTCTGCTCTATGAATATTGAAACCGTTACCCACTTGTTTTGGCACTGCCCTTTTGTCCAGAGTTTCTGGTCTGACATTTGTAATTTTATTGCAGAAAAAAATTGAGAAAGATTTCAAGTTGTTTTGGAAGGATGTTCTTTTTGGCCTTTATGACCTCAATAGAACTAAGACTAGGCCTAATGAAACTTTCATTATTAATCTCATTATTCTCTTGGCAAAATTTTACATTCATAAATGTAAGTTTGCGCTCTCCAAAACATCTTTTATTGCTTTTAACATTGAGGTCAAGCAATATGTCAACACGATCAAGTATTCTCTTAATCAAGAGGCAACAAAAACGATGAAGGTGTGTCAACAATTTGAAAAAAAAATGTGATGATGTGAGTCTTTTCTTTATGTGTTGTTTATGTTAAAAAATTGCAATGTTGGAAACTGCACAATATGTTATTTTTATAAAGGATATGAATGCTCATGTAAATTGTGCAATTGTTGAATTAAAAAAAAAAAACAGTTCTATAAAGATATATACAGTTGTGAACCAGCGCAAGTCTCAAACAGTAGAAATGTACAATATGTATGCAAAGCTGTACAAGAGCACTTTTACAAGGTTAATTAAAGTGTCAAAAGTCATTTCAGATAAATAGACAACCTGATGTAACCCCACAATCACCAAGGTAAGCTCATTCATAATGCATGCTCCCTGGCTCCAAATCCATCTTGGAATCAGATGTTGCCAAAGCACTAAGTGTGTCACTCTAATTATCTTATATAGGTCTTGGAGCTATGCAAAAAGAGCATATCATTTGTGTGCTCTGCGAGTGTGGCTTAATATACCCCATGTCTTTTATGCAGCATCCGGCTTGCTGCCTGATGGAATGTAATTGGCCTCAAGAGAGGGCTCGCTGTGGGATGAAGCAATGATCTCTGAGATTTAGAATAAGCAGAGTGTGCACTTCCTGGTTTGAAACGCCTGTGAAGAATGAACAGGACTGGCATTGGTGATTTGTAGGATTGCCCGCTCTAATAACTCTGACCCAAGCCTGACATAATAGCTTTGTGCTGCTACACCTCTAAGACACGGCATGTATCGGCCTGGAAATTCTCCAAATGACAGCGGCTGGCCTCATTTCCTCTGACCGTGCCACTCAAGCAGCTGTTAAGTTGGAGCAAATAAAAACTATGAAGTGAATTTATGACAGGAGCTACAACAGGGTCATCAGTCAACACAGTAGTCAGTTTAATGGAGAAGCCACAGCAGGTAAATGAGGGTTAGTTTGAATGGGTAAAGACCTCCGCTCAAATAGAGGAGTTTTTATATTGAGACAGGCCTGAGTCAATGAATTATACTTCTACAGAGGATACACTTGAGCGTTAGTCATGCATTGGTACCATAACTATATTTCAACATGAATTACTGATATTGTTTATATAAATTCAAGGTCTAGTGTAAAAGCTTAGTCAGAAAGAAAGTCTTTTAACTTTTGCTTCTTGGTAATATCGTGTCTATCATGGTTGCTTGTTTCTGATTGGCTGCGTGGCAGGTGTTACCATGCTGAGGCTGGTGGTCAGGGGCAGATGAAGTACTGCACTAACAGCTTTATCCTCTCTGGCACCTTGTTAACACAATAAAACAGCTGTGAAGTGTGTAAGCTCTGTCAAAAAAAAAAAAAAAAAAACTAGCTGTCTCGTTAGCAGTACTTACTATGTTACCTAATTAACCGTGTACCCTTGTAGACAGCGCTGCAGGTGTCCAGGAGAGCAACGTGAAAATTGGTGAAACCCCGGAGAGTACCATGGTTACTAGAGACTAGAGACTTATGTGAGACCACATATTCTGTTTTTAGATCTATTTTTGGACCGTAGCGTGAACACTGTTATATGGTCAGTTTTAATGTTATATCTTATGCAAATGTTTACCTGCACTGCAGCACTGCAGATGTTCCCCGCTTTATCTTAGGAAACATTAGTGAGACTTGACTGACTGAAACATTGACAAACCTTTGTGCATCTCATTACCCACAGAAACACGTCACTTCTCCTGTCATAGCTGGGCTTAGATCACACCAAAAAACTGTAGACTTTTTTCTTTTTAGCCTCGGGTGCTGCCATCTCTCACTGCATCTGTTATTTAAGCATATGACACACTTTCGGGGCCTTGTCTAGTGCAACATTTGCATTCACAGCCTGTAGCCGCACCTGTAAACACAAGATAACTGGAGGAGAAAAAAATGTTAAACCGTTTTTCATCTTGTCATTGCAATAAGTGGAAAAGATGTGTCACACTGGCGTTCCTCATAATAAATGTTTTTTTGTTTTATTCATTTACACCAGTTATGTCTGTCTGACTTGTTATTAGGCCGTACATCATAAAAATCAGACAGTCAGGAAATTACCCCACATAAGGAAGGCTGTCGTTTGGAGCAAAAGGCAGAATTCAATCATGTCGCAGTGTTTGCGCTCAATAAGGGACAGTGCTATTTTTACCATTCTATATAGCAGCAGAGGGGGGTGGGGGGCTCCGTGGAGGGATTCCCCTGCACTGCAGTGAAATACGGCTTCAGGGTGATCCCCAGGGAACGCCACCAAATTACTCTGCAGAGACTCTCAATTGCTTTACAGAGTACACAGTGGTTACATATCACAGCATCATTTGTCTTTCTTTGCAAAAAAACAAAAAAAAAACGTATAAATAAAATGACGTGAAGTTGAGTTGGGTAAAACATGCAAAGATGTCATCATTCATTTTTAATGTTGTTGTTGAGCTTTGATAGAACAAATGAGGATTCTTTGGAGTTTGAAACACATTTCATATTCTTTATTGTTGCAGTACAAACATGAAATCGCAGTGGGCCTATGAAGTCAGAAACCAGATGTTCATTGAGCCAGAAGTGACTGAAGGCAGTGACAAAGTTAGCTACTGAACTTAGTAGTTAGTCTAGACATTCCCTTATCTTTCAATAACATTTCATCAACATTTCGTAATTTCATCAACATTTTAACTTTACAAATAAAGGTGTTTGTTTGAATTGCAGTTGTGGCTAGGTTTCTTTGGAGCCAGCCCTCACTTTTGCATTCCCCATCCATTCCTGATTCCGTTGCTCCAATATTCTTCACTGACTGTGAATAGAAGAGAGTTGTCACAATGCCACTTCCTGGAAACTAGTTCTATCATGACTTAGCAATGCGAGCGCAGCAGAGGGACAGATTAAATTGAATATGGGTCACTTCGCAGCCAAACCCGCCTTATCTGAATTCTCACACAGCCCCAACACAAGTGATTATCCAGCTCGGTTGATTCAATATTTGAGGCTTGTTCAAAACCATTGCAGCCGGTCACCGTTATTATCTCTGCTGCAAACATATGCTAACAAGCAAACAGTGGTGTCAAGCTATTGGGAATTCTTGTTTTGTTCAAATTCATTGTCAATAAATTATAACTCAAAGTCCTGTCCTAGAAAATCCAAACCTATACCTTCTTGGAAAACCGAAGAAGGCATCTGGAATTTATTTTCTTTGTCTTTATAAAAGATTGATGAGGGATCCTTGGCCAAGTTTTTGCACAGGCCACGTGGTTAATTTTTAATCATTTATGTCTCATACGGTTTGTTCGTGAGCCCACCTGCTGATACTGTGGCGAGTGATTGAAATCCACACATGAAACTCAGAGGTAGCTGTGGAAAGATGAAGAAAAAGAAGAAGAAAGAGGAGGGGATGTGGTGAAATAAGGGTCAAAACAAGACAGTGTTAAGGAGACATTTGTTGTCGGAGGGTAATGTTACAGTAATAATGGGGTGGAAGTCTGCAGTACTCATTCATGCAGTAAATAAAATTTGCACCACATGCTGTGATCAATCCACATTGACCACTTTAATAGAACTTAGACTGACAACACTTCTGGCATTTTACGTCAGAAATGTGTCCACTGCCATTGATTTATTCTGCAATCAATCAAAGTAAACGGATGGAAAAAATTACTAGGACTAACGTTTCTATTATCACATCATTTATTAAGTGAAATTTAATGTTGATTACTCAGTGGGGGTTCCTAATTTAAGCCAATGATGTGCTTAGAATAAATTAGTTTGCTGTTAATTTCAAGAACACTTCAACACACACTTCAAGGTCCAAGAGCACTTGTAGTTTGAGAAAATTGAATCCACAAATGCTTATTTTTTTCATCAAGCTAGAGAAAAAAATACAGGTTATATTTTCTGGGTAGTTTCTTATTACAAAATGGGCACAATAAATACATTTAAGAAGAAAATTGCAGCAATCCTGATTAACCTGAAATTACCCATTACCACACAAGAGACAGTTAAACTTTATTTATTTATTTCTTTAATTTTTTAAATAATGTAGATTCCATTTTATTTGACATCTTCCAAGATTTTGTTTTTCTTGAACCAAAAGGATTCTTGCTCCCCTTTTTTAAATAATTATAGCTTACATTTCTTAAATGATACATTCTCTAAAAAGGCTTATGCTTGTTTCTCTCTGAAACATTTGCATTTAAATGTAATGAGCTTTTGCTGACAGTCTACCAGTGATGATCAGTGCATGTACTACAACGATCTAATCAAAGCTGCTGTCTGAATGGACACAGGATTCACAGTAAAATGCAGATGTGTGTGAGATAGCAGGAATATGATAAGCCTGACAGCTTGTAATGTATAAATCCTTTGATTCCTAACCACAGTTGGAGTGCTTTTTGGCCTCTTAAGCAGAGCAGTTCATCATTGTGTGGCACTACCTCGCTCTATACAGTTTGGCTCGGTGCCAGTCAGCTTCCCTGCTCATGCTGTGTTACCAATCTGTGTCCTGTGCTGACTAAGATATTCCATGTTCACATCGCGCCATGTTCACCAGGTCTGGAAAAATTATTAAGCCAAATACTGAGGTGAAGAATGATGATGCCATAAAAGAGCAAATGCATTTATTAGAAGACAGTAACTTGAGTCAAGTCTATTTTTAGATATGTCATGGAAATGCAAAAGTTTGGTTTTGCATTTAGACTGTGCACAAGGGATAAGCAATGGGACAAATAACTTGTCGGGTTACATAACAGCTCAAACACATGAGCATTTTGGAAGGCGAAGCTTGTTGCAATGACAGTTTTTACTGCTATTTTTCTGCCATTTTGGTTGGAACCTAGCGTCTGCGGCACCAACACAAGCGTGTGCCAGTGCCAGCTTGGTGCGGGTTGGTTTGATTTCAACGCCACAGCGGGCAGAGGGGAGATGGTGGCATGACCTCGAGAGAAATCTGGGCAGACTGTGAGGAAAACTGAAGTAGAGGGGAGAAACTGTAAGTGGATTATGTGATGTGGAAGCAAAGGAGGGGCTGCGGCTTCTGCTCGGGTCAAATACGACTCATTTCAAGGCGAAACAAAGGCAAAGTCGTGCTGATCCTGCTGGTGCTATTCTGTGAACTTACACAACCGTCCTTAAATGTCTGACGTCTTTAAATCATTCTTGTCAAAGCTTGGGTTTTGGTGCCAGATGGCAAGAGCTGGTTACACAAACTAAAAGATGTGGGAAAGACAAAATATATTGAAAAAGTGTCATAACCCGGCTCAAGGCCATGACAAAATAGGACGCCACACAAACAAATAACCAAATATAGTGCTTTTATTTTAAGATAAAGTTAACTAAGAATAGTTTTAAATTGGAATGAAGTGTGTGTATCAGTAATCAGTAGTGTAAAGGCGTGTTTGGTTGGAGTGTTAATGATATGTGTAGTGTTGTATGATGCCAAACCAAAGAACAAACAAAAGAAAAGGTGGTGCTGCCACGACGACAACCTGAGGAGAGAGAGAGCCCGAAATCAGCTGTAGGCGGGGTCTTAAATAGTCGTGGAGTGTCGGGCCCTGACGCTCCACGCAATACGTCAAACGCCCACAGCTTCACCTGCGCACAAACATGTAAACATGATCAACAGATTCTCCATTACGACCAGAGGGGAAGGGGTCGTAACAAAAGCAATAATATCTACAGAGACTAGTTCAAATTGAACTTAGTGCCTAATAATAACTCATGGGTCTAATTGTAGTTATTAGAATTAAAAGTTATACTTTGGTATTTTATGCATTTTCAATTACTACCATATTTTTAATGACCTACACTCTCAAAACCTTATCATTATTGATAGGTCTATACAAAAGGCCTGTTTTACCTTAGATTATGAGTTTCACATATATATTTCTGATATTTACAGTGTTTGTATTACCAAATAAGCACCTGTCTCAGGTGTCTCAGTTTCAATTTAAAATGGCGCAGGGCCTGTATCAGGACAATATGTCAGAAACCCCTTTTAAACAAATACTGTGATTAATTCCATAACCTTGATATAACTTGATGTTGCAGGCATCAGATCTGGCAAATTACTCATGGACACCGCTCTGAAATGGTAACGTATGTTTCAAGAGAATTTGTGTGCCATTAACGTTCACCTCTGTGAACTTAATGATTCATAGGGAATTCAGTGAGCAAAAATGTTGAAGTATTGGGTGAAATTTTGGTCTGATTTTTCCAGTAAAGCTGCAGCGGTGTGAGTCAGCCTGCCCACACGCTGCTGCACAATGGCACATTACTGTTTGGGTTACTGTATCCCAGAAGGAAGGGCAAAGGCACTAGTTGGATCCCACTAATGCAGTGTCATGTGACACAACATGAGAAATATTTGTCATGAACAGCCTTGCAACAAATATATTATAGTTATATTTTGTCTTTCTCCACAGGACTACACGCTGACCATGTATTTCCAACAGTACTGGAGGGACAAGCGTCTAGCCTATGTGGGGATCCCTCTGAACCTGACCCTGGACAACCGTGTGGCTGACCAGCTTTGGGTCCCAGACACTTACTTCCTCAATGACAAGAAGTCTTTTGTGCACGGTGTCACTGTCAAGAACCGCATGATCCGCCTGCATCCGGACGGCACGGTTCTGTACGGACTCAGGTGAGTTCTGTCAATCACAGTCTGTGCAAAACATTCTTAAACAGAGTTGTACAAAGTGTTCACCTCATCATGAATAAGACACAAGTAGGGGACTACCATGTCTTAATGGAAGTCAGCTGTAAAGCCAATGACTTGCTAAATGCTAGCTCTAAGTGGCTCGGTTTGGATTTCCATTCAATAAACAAAAAGCTCTCCCTAGAAAGGAAATACCAAGTCCACAGAGGCATGCTGGTCTCATGCAGTTAGACCACTGAATATATTTGAACTTAAGTTGTATAGATTTGACCATGTTTATGACTAAGCTGCTGGGTTAGCACAACTTGGCATTAATTTTGTATTGCCGCCCTGCTAATTAGTGCATTACACAACACTAAATGTTAGCAATGTTGTAATAAAACACTGAACAGATCTTATGCAGCCATTAGAAATTAACTCAAAAACATTAGGTTCTGTGAAGGCACCATTTGGTCTTCTGTTTGCCCTTTGAATAAATTAATGTTTTATCAGTATGGTAGTGCAAATCCAATTTAGAAACCATGGTAACTTCTGAAGAAGGCATTTAGATCAAAAGTAAGTGCCTTTCAGCCCATCCCCATCCAGGAGTGGCCATAAGTAATTGGCATGAGTAGTGTGGCAATGTTTTTACACCGGATGCCCTTTCTGACACTACGCCCTCCATTTTTCCCAATCTTGGGACCAGCACAGAATAAGCTAGGCCTGTGGCTAGAATTGTTCCCCCAAACTCCAATGCCCTGCACCCAAACCTGGTGCACCACAGAGAAGCTGGAAAACACATTGAGATAGCACTGCACTCCACTTCTCTGTGTTTAAAGCTGTTACAGAAGCACACTTGGCCTGGCTGTGATCCCGGCAGCCCTGTGCTGTTGGCCACTGAGCAGATGAAGGATTAAGTGTCATGCTTTAGGGCACCTCAGTTTAGTTTTTTTAGGGTAAAAAGCCTCAGTTCAGTCAGGAAAAAACAGTGAAAAGGAGCCTGGACTGTGCTGTAGTTTGTGTGTTCATGTTCTGCTGACTGCTGTTTGATATTGTTTCAAGCAGCCCTTATTTTAAATTTCTATTGATCTCGGAGACAGACGGGTTCAGAAGACTTATTGTGACTTATGAATATGGATGCACACTTTGAAATATTAGAAGCGGGGAAGTGTTTGTGTTGCCTTTGCGTGTGGACTGCCGCGCTCATTTGTATGTTTGTATTTGTCAGTGTTCATAGTTGACAATCGGGCAGGCCATGCTTCATTATTTAAGTGGAGGTAATAGCACTTAGCCTTATGAGTGACCTCACAAGACTTTCAAAAAATCAAAAGGAAGAGGACATGCATGGCATGGTGTCAGTTAGAGCAAAGAGCCAGCTAAAAAAGGATTATTCAAACAATTAAAGAGTCCCACAATCACAAAATGAACATATTTAGCTGAACTACAGAAACAATTACGGATGAAACAGAAAAATTTATTCTAGTGTGAGAGAAGAAGTCTCTGTCAGTTTTGGCACTAAGCTTTGCATTTGGCCTTTAGTCAAATCCATTATAAATAATACAAAACATGACAGAAAACCTTATTTACTGAGTTAATATATATTCATCCACCACAACCAGAAGATGCTGTGTCACTGACTCAACACTTATACCAGCAACAGACAGCTATTTAATCAGACATCGCTTCTTTAAAGACTTTAAAGAGTACTTGAGTCTAAGTGGATGCTTTTTGTCTCATCACTCTATCTTTTTCTCGCAGATTCTGGAAGGTTTTTGCTATTTTATCATCTATTTCAGCTTAACAAGTCTGAATATAAGTGTGCCATATATGAATATAAAAATATAAGTGTAACTATAAGTGCCAATCCTTGTTTGCAAAAATTGTCAGCCAAGTGAAGACCTCCAGTGGCTAACTGCCAAGCAGACGCCTAAATCATCCGCAATTTGATTCTCAGTTTTATTTTTAACGGTCTTTTAGAGGCCTTTGAGTTTCTGTGTCTGATAAACAAAAGCAAACTCCTGTAATCCGCTTCATACAAATAGCATTTTTGCGAAATTTTGATTTCAGCTCGTCTTCCTGTGATCCACGGTGTAGTTCTATGATGTATAAAGTTACCCAGTCAGAATTTTATCTTCGAGGCGATGCAATTAACTCATTTTAGGAAGACAAAGCCAATAGTCTCAAGTAATAGAAAACTGACATTAGGAAGTTAGCCTTAAGACAAATGGACATTTAGTTTCCTCTAAAGACAATGAGGCAAAGACCAGCGCTATCACAGTATTCCTTAAATACGATTGTGCTGCACAGTCCCTTATACTTCTGTGTTAAGTAGCTCCTTTGCTCCTTTTTTCTAACAACATTTCTGATTGGTCAGGAAAATTATCATTCCTTCCTTCCTTCCTTCCTTCCTTCCTTCCTTCCTTCCTTCCTTCCTTCCTCACTTCCTCTCTTTCTCATCAATCTTTCTGTCAATACTATTTGTGGAAATGACTTAATGTATTCCTCCCTCTCTCTATATGTCTTCTGGTGCAGGATAACTACAACGGCGGCGTGCATGATGGATCTCAGGAGGTATCCTCTGGATGAGCAGAACTGCACTCTGGAGATAGAGAGCTGTGAGTAGAGGCTGACAATGTGTGGGGAAAAAATATTCTCCTGCGTAAATGTTAGCGATTTAGTGAAACTGCATTGAGCTGGGTTGAGTTGAGTTTTTCTGTAGAGCTGGGATTTCAAGTAATCTCTGTTTTTTTTAGAAGAATATTATGATACTTTCAGTATCAAAGGTAAAAGCAACTGGACATAATTGGGACAGAACAGAGCACAATATATGGAGAATATGGTTGGAATATGACTCAAACTCAAGGAAAAAGTGTTGGCAGGTAAAGTGTGGCTCTTTGTTGTGATGACTTTAAATCACTGTACACACAAGTCTTTAGATAACCAGGCCCAAGTCTCACAGTAAACCAGAGTTTGTACTTAAATGTCCTTTCTAAGCAAGTTTACCTAAGGATGCACATTTATTTTACAAACTGGGCAACTGCTCAACATGATTCTAATTTTGTTCTTTTAATCTGAAACCCATTTACACCTCGTACTCAAGGGAAATAAAACATAATTTGTCTTTTGTGGCACTTGATTTGTTTTCCACCCATTTTTTACGAATGGGATGAATAAAAATACACACTAAAAACAACAGCTGTATAATGTAGATACACTGCAGATTATTAAAACGAATGAGACACAATGCCGTCATTTTATGTCATTCCAAAAATATACATCATAAACACTGAGTCAATATTTTTGTTATACCCTTGTTACACAACACGTAAGATCTAACAACCCTGCACTTCTGCACTTTTAATCACAAACTGATTTACACCTAGCTCTCCAGGGAAATAAAACGCACAGCAGGGCCAGAAAACAAGGATTAGGATTATCGGCTCCTGATGGTGTCCATGTTGATTAAGTTGAAATGGAGCAAGTGCATCCAAGCTAGTTAGTGTCGTCCTGTACATGATAGAAAATGTTCAGCCAAAGGTAAAAAACTATTTCTGAATTCTTTTTGTAAACTCAAGTAAACCTATTAGCTGACTGACTTTTCAAAGCAGCGTCTGGTTCTTGGATTGGACTTCAAACATGCACTTTTTTTTTTTTCTCCACACTTCCCAAGCGACAGCGCAGTTGAATGATCAGCAACTCTGCAAATCTCGGTCTCCAGCGATGGTGAGACAGATGGTTTCACCTTGGTGTACATGTGTTTCTTCTCGTGCAGATGGCTACACCACAGACGACATCGAGTTCTACTGGAAAGGAGGCGAGGCGGCGGTGACGGGGGTGACGCGCATCGAGCTGCCACAGTTCTCCATCATCGATTACAAGTTGGTTTCCAGGAATGTTGTCTTTTCCACAGGTAATTCCTCCACAGTTATGTTGAACGTTCTGAAACTTAGATCTTTACAAACAGAACTTTTATCAGGAAACATCACTGACTTTTTGATGATATTGTTCATATCAAACGCTGGCCTATTTTCAAGCTGATTATTTAATCAATTTCTCGAGCAAACATATCTGTGCCAAAGCTTGATCTGTTGATCTTAGGAGCCACAGTTGTGTTCATCAGTGCGTCTAATTAGGCTGGAGCGAGAAAACACAGCGCCTTTGAAGTATCCCTCAAGAAAAGGAGTGCTGAGGCAACGCTGCCAGAGTAGTGCTTAAAGCAAAACACGACGTCAATGAAGATTTACAAATAACCGCCATGTCAGGTGCTGCTTGATGACCTGAGATGTAATACTGGTGTTTATGGCTGGCTTTTCTTTAAATGAACGTGCTGACATCTACTTAAATGTTGCAGCAGCATGACCTAAGGCAGCTCAATAAATCAGTGCAATTGTTCAATAGTGAACATTTGCTGCTTTCATTTTAGATTCACACTGGTGGGTAACCTCAATGAGGAAGTAAAAGTGCTGGTAACGTTGGCCAAAATCTGTACATAGACATAAAATTTAGTAGAAAAAGATCAGTGTGGACCTCTCACATCAAACCATTAGTCAAAGTAATCATTTAAAGCTACAGAACGTTTATATAGATGTCCACTGGTTTAAAATGTAGGTTGTAATTGAGTTGTTGCTTTTAATACTTACACAAGAATCATCACTGTCACATACTGTTCATATTCCGGTGCATGTAATGATTTCCCAAACCTTAAATTATTATAATTATTAAACGGACTGAAGTCATTCCAGAGGAGACAAATGCACAGGAGAGAGGTATGCACGCCTCGTAAATCTCCCAACGCCGCGGTCGTCATTAAGTGCTGTTGTGAAACGCATCAATCAACTGTTATTTATGGTTTCCTTTATACAGTGTTCGTCTTTACGGACAGTTGATCACAACACATGTGGCACCTGAAAGCAGTTTGTACAGAGCGTTCAGGAGTGCCTTTCATGGCCGACTTGGAAACCCTAGCCCAGGTCTAATTTTCCCAAGGGACCTTAATAATATATGTGCCTAAGTCTGAGCTGATGTGTTTTTATTAATTTTTCCAACCTAATACTGTACTTTATTGACAATCCCTAACTCAACAGTAAAATGTGATCAGTGCAGATGCATCCACTGCCGCAGCAGGAAAGTAAACGTGACATTTAGTAGCAACATAATTTCTGTTAGAAGTTTACGGTCACGAGGAGATGCTTTATCCCATTTGAAAGGACAAGCTGTAAATAACTCCTTTCTCCAACATTTGGGTATTTTTAACGTTTCTATTTTAGTGTTTGTCCGCCTCAGTCAGAGTTTTACTGAATGTGTTTGGTACATATGCAGCAGCAGTGTTTATCAGACGCAGAGGGCACGTTTAAAGTTTAGTGTCCAGCAGTCTTTGCTGGATGTATGCAGCTCAAAGACTCCCCTCCAAGTCCACAACTTTTTGACTGTTGCATACAGGTCAATCTCAGGTGCATGATTGTTAAGGGTTATCAGAAGCATGTCTAGTGTGTCCAGGTCATTCAACAATATAAACTGTATTTAAGCAAAGAATGATGAATTTGCAAATTAATTGAATAATCATACTTCTTTGGGGCAATGGTATCATTAAAAGGCAACAAAAGAGCATTGTTATTGACTGATATATGAAACTATTAATATATGAAACTATACAATATATTCGTCATAATGTCGTTGCCCCTTAATGTTGAAACGGTGCCCTTTATGAATTGGGGGGTTTTCCACTAAAGTTCAAAGGCCCACAACATCAATTACTCGCCTCTGCGCACACATCAATCAGTCTGTGTGTTTGCTCTATGGCTTGGCTTGTCCGTAAATGCAAATGACCAGACAATACAGCCGCATTTGGTGACATTTAAGTCTTTGCACATTCGCCTTCATCAATATCGCAACTGTCAGCGCCGTTATTGTTTCATCTTTGTTAGTGTCAAGGCCGTAACAACAACTGCTTTAAAGATTAAATGCATTTTTATTTCATGCCGGGTTTTTTTCTCACTCTAATTTTACACTAGAGGCTTTGAGAGTGGACATTTGTCAGACTCGGCAAACATTAAACGCCACGTTGACTGTGAAAAAGACCCCAAAAAAGAAAAATTACCTTAAAAATGATGCATAAAGAAGTCTCTGTGATGCTTTTTTAATGGTTTGGTTTTATAGTTTTGTGTTAGGGTATTTAAAAATGTATCAAAACCAACGGAAGAAAGAAACTTGTCTAATCAACAGACTGTATGGCTTAGCTTTACATTTGAGTAAGTAGCACATTGTTAAACAAAAATAAAACTTGGATTAAGAACAAAAGCTTGCAAACAATCTGTGCACTGTCCATCTGTGTAAAGTTGGTTTTGAGTTATTGAAGATAATCTTGTTAAAAACATATTTGAAAAAACTGTGTACATTTGCCATTTGATTTGGATGGTGAAGCCGTTCTTCTGCCCAGTGGTTACACAAGCATTAAAGTGACAAAAAAACGAGAGACGACAGCACTTCTGCCCACTCTCCTTCTCCCCAGCTGTCCTCCCAGACTTTATCATTATTCTACCATCATTCGTCGTTCACCGTGCGTCCCGCTTCCTTCCCCTTCTCCCGTTTCCCTCCTGGTTCCCACACATGGCGGTCCTCCCACTCGCGGATGTTGCTCGGTGTAGCAGTTACAGCCAGTACAGACGCCCACGTGTTTAGTGATCCTCAGCCTACACTTTTTCTTTCTCTTAAAACACTTCACGGCTCTGATACTTGGTCCCAATTTAAAAAAAAACGAATGGAGCTGCAATTATGGATTCATCAAAAAAGGCCTGTGAATGGTGTATTTTAAGAACGGTGACAGCATGTTTCCATATTCACACTGTAATGAGCTGTTTGTTCACACCCACTGTTAACGACGAGCTAAAAATAGGTTTGTCTTCTCTGATGCTTGGTTATCTGACATATTGGGCCATGTGTTTTTAAACTGTGTGAAAGTGTTGACAATCTGGGTTATATTGCTGTGAATAAAAATAGTCCGAAATAATAATCAGAAAAGCAGGAGTTGTCGATTCCATATAAGTTCTCTATTATACTATTATAAGTTCTAACTTTGGTTTTGCAAGTTCATCTTCATCCTGTCGAACGTCTCTCACAACTTTCCCGTGCTGGAGTCACATGTAGGTTGTGTAACATACAGAAGGTGTGGAATCCTAATGAGACTCTCCGTCCAACTCACCGCACAAGTTTTCAGTCAATTAGACCCACTCTCGCCACAAGTAGCGTTGGCTGAAATGTGAAACCCACAGATTGGAAATTACACTGCAATAGCCTCCCTATATTCTCCTCCAAAATGAAAAAAAAAAAAATAAAAGTCTAAGAATAGCAAGTGTGGCGATCCATAGACCAGGTCTGCCTTTTATATTCCTCGTCTTGTAGAGCTGTGACAGAAATGTCATTTTAGAGAAGACTGTGGCAGGGAATGTCATTTAAAATTCCTGACAAAATTCCTGTCAGAGTCATTGGACATGCGTTTATGAGGTCTATTGCTGCCGGATCATCGTATTAATAATGTAGACTGAATAAGCGATAAATCCAAAATGTGCTGAAATAGTTTTTCATCGTCGTGCTGAATTTTGTGTCACATCATCAACATGGAACAGGGTTACAGTTGTGTGTGCGTGTGTTTTGAAGCCGCTGAAAGGGATACTTGTTACCATGGTGACAAATCCAACCCATGCTGCTGGGGTTGCCATGGAAACTGAAACAAAAACAGAAGGTGGCACTGCATGCTCATAGGAATAATTTAATAGAAAGTTCTGTTTGCATCACATTTTAAGTCATTTTGTAAATAAATTTTACTTCAAACCACTGCAATTTAATTAACAATTGATCTTTTTCTTTTTGCCTAGGTGCCTATCCTCGACTGTCTCTTAGCTTCAGGTTGAAGAGAAACATTGGCTACTTCATCCTGCAGACGTACATGCCATCGATCCTGATTACCATCCTCTCTTGGGTTTCTTTCTGGATAAACTACGACGCGTCAGCTGCCAGAGTGGCTCTCGGTAAGAGGCAGAGGCAGGGGCGCTCAAATGAGGTCAGAGGTTACATTGAGCCACTGTTGCCTTGTCTTATTTTCGATTCATGGCAGAATGACGGGTTCTTTAAAATGATTGACTGGCTCTTGGAATTTCAGATAGCTTTCAGGGTCGTTTGGAAAATGGTGGAAACATAAAGTTGACAGCTGCTGTAGACAGTTGCAGAGATAAAATGTAAATCTGCACATACAATGGTTTAAACACACACTAGTCTAACAGTGACTCAGTATGATAAAGCAATGTTTTTTTTTCAGTAATTCCTGTTCCTGTAATGTATTCATGAGATGAATAATTTTGTCTTCTCATCTCTCCACACAAACATGTTTGTATTATCAGCATTTGGTCTCTGAAACTGGGAACAGCTGGCATTTTGCACACCTTATTTGAATAAAAAAAATACATTTCACTTGATTAACATTTAAATTTGCATAAACCATGGAAATGCACCGACCAGCAGGCCCAGTATTCAAGTCATTTGAATAAACAAAATGTAATAACTATATTTGTATAATTTTTACAGTTTCTATCAATAACAGTAAAACCTGAATTGACTAAACCAGGTCACACTTCCTCCCCTGTTCTGCCACTGGTCCCTGAGCTATTAATAGAACGGTCTCTAATGAGAATAATTTCACCTCTTATTGAGGCGCACTTTGTTTAGGGCCCATCACCACAGGGGGTTTCTGCGAGCGGTAAACAAGGCAGAGGTAAACGCAGCGGGTTGTGGCTCGAGTAATTATGAGTCCAATACTCTTTTGTCTTGTGTCCAATGGTGGGATTAATGGAGAATCAGGAAGGAGTAAGAAGAGAGGCAAAGGGCTACATAGTCCAATAAACAGGGGCAGTTTTTATTAAATTGTGCACATTTTGGACAAACCAACATTGTGAGACTTTCATAATCAAAGATTTTTTTACATTGAAGACCAAGACATGAAAGAAACCAAGATTAGAGCAAGAGTTTTAGGTAACTAAATGTTATCTAGTAGTAAACCCTGACAAAACATTGAAACATAATAATGTGCTGTGTTAGGGACATGAGGGTGTGCACAGAGGGAGGAAGATTTGAGAGGTCAATGGGGAACTCGTAGCCCTGTGGTGCACAGATTCATCACGCTGCGCTGATGGATCAGTTTGCATAAAACTTCTTTATGATATATAATGGAACAGTAATGATCCTAACACCTCATAATGCTTTGGAAAACATAATCTGATGCATTACCTCACTGTGGCATCCATCTCTGCGCTTGTTATCCACAGACACAGGCGGCTTATTACGGATATTTGTACTGCAGAGTTTAATCTCTTATAAATGTGTTGCTTTTTTAATTTATTTCCTTCATTTAAGTGCAATATCTCTTGATTACAGCATGCCTTCTAGTGTACATCCCTCCAAGTTATTGTAAAGTGTGAAGTTTGATGCAATATCCGCCAAGCGCCTCCTTAGCTGAGGCAACCGGAGGTCCATTCAGTCAGATCATTACAAGCTCTTAGCAGGTATAGAACAGAGTGTGTGTGTGTCTGTGTGTGTGTGTGTGTGTGTGTGTGTGTGTGTGTGTGTGTGTCTGTGTGTGTCTGTGTGTGTGTGTGTGTGGGCCTGCCAGTAAGAGCAGTGTAATGATCAGCGAGAAATCAATCAAAGGAGGCAGAAGGCAAACAATTCAATTGTTTTAAGGAGAATCTCATTTTCCTGAGCAATCTTGGAGCATTGTAAAGTTACTAATGACCGTCTGCTGCAGTAATCTGGTTGGAGCCCACTTCCCACACTTGTGCCCTTGTTTATAATTGTATTATACCAATTGTCGAGGTGTAGGCTTAAGCTATTATTGCACTTTTGGTGTAACACTAGACACTTCATCCTGACTGAATTCCAAATAATTGTTAACTATCTCACTGACAATTTTTACAATGCTACAAGTGATAGATAGAAGTGTTCAATTAGCACTGCTTTGATTAACTGCCTCTGCGTCTATTCTCCCAGTTAACATTTAAAGCACACACGCTTCATTGCATCCTACTTAATATTTTTCTTTTTTTATAACGCAGACCTGCGCTGTTAATGGCCCATCGGTGCGCCATTCCATTTCTGATTGTTTCTTTTGTACAGGAATGTTCAGTTGGAGACACAGGGGAAGGGGACAGAAACGGGGAGAGTGCAGAGCAAAGAGGGAGAAGACCACTAAATGATGCCGAGGGCTTTGGGACAAAGAGATAACGGATAATTGAGGTGGGGGCGGGAGGGGGTCTGGGGCTCTGATAAGGCAGGGAAACAATGGAAAGAGACAAAGTGAGTGAGTGAATTCCATAAAACCATATTTCTCCCCGGAGAGCGTGAAGAAAAAGGAGGGGTGGCCCATGGACCCTTGATTAAATTGTCCAAACGGGGAGTGTCTATGTGTGTTTGACTGGGATACAGCAGCGAGGGGAGGGGGCGTGAAGGATGGAGAGTAATGGCACAGCACAGAGAACACCAATAAAGAGCAAGGCTGTTGGGGAAAAAAAGGAAGGAGGTTGCAGGGGTCCAATAGCAAACCAAAGAGGAAGCGATGAGAAACATGTCATCCCTTCACATGAGTAGCCCTAGCTTTGTAATGTGTCAATAAATCATGCTAAGGGCCGCACTGACCTTAGCTCCAACCCCCCACAAGTCTCGGCACCCGGACCATGACTGTTCACTGTCGCCACACTGTACTTTACAACACTCCAGCCCCCGCCCTGCTCTGATAGGCTCCATTTATTTTTCACCGACGGTAGATAAAGCAGGGGAGCTGGATCTGATTTATAATAAGATAAAATATAGTATTATTGTGTAGCACAAGGTCAGGGTTTGCATCAATATGTATTTGTTTAGTGGACGTGGTGGGGTATGTATCAAACCTGTCTTTTTTTTTTATTATTTATTATTATTGGCTAGATTTTTGTTGAGATGTTTTGCTTTGTTGCCTCAGTCTAATAGGGGCACATGCTAACTTTGCATCGGCCTCTAGTGGTTGTTTAAATGCGTACTTAAACCATGATCAAGGGGGTGGTGGCTGTTGAGTGCGGAGCTGGTAACCAGTCCCGCCGCTGGTTAAGGTTATGAGATGCTGCAGGTGAGAGAGTCACGCCGCATTATTCTAATGAGTTATTTCCGCTCGATGACCGAGGGGCAGCAGGCGGTTTTCAAGGCAGACCTTTGAATTTCAATGAAGCCGGGTTTGCACGTTCCCCCTCACCTACCCGCGCCGCCATGCTCATGCAAGTAAAACAAGATCACAATCGGGCATTTGAAGTTAACATAAAACGCCATCAGCATATTGTTTTAGAAGAGCGGCCGGGCGAAACACACGCCGAGCGGCACTTATTACCGGTTTCTTTGATGCGCTCCGTTTCAACCAGACAATCCTGCTGCAGCATAATTAGTTCTTCCACTAGGTCAATCCTCCTCCTAACTAGCAGAAGAAATAGCCACAGAACAAACAAGTATTTCTATCATCATCATAAAAATAACCTTGTTTCCATAGTAACCCATCAGGCATCTGTTGGAGTTTTCTTCGGCTTGACCCTCGGGTTAGTATCAAGACACGAGCATCTGTTTAGAATAGTCAGTTGCTCCACCAAAGCAGACTTGTGCGTCGACAGGTAATTAGTTTCATGTATATTCTCTAAAAAACATGAATCCTTGAGGGGGAAATAGGAGTTAAATGAAAGCTGGTTAATAAGACAGAATGAGGTTTTGGTTTATAAGCTCCAAAAACTTAAGTTCGCAATGGAAACATGGAAACAACTGTTAGCGAGAAAACAATTGCTTTGTAATGCTTTATCCCAACTTGTGAGACTTTATAATGAAGAAACTTATGTAACTGTAGCTTAAATTAGAGGGACTGGGCACAGCATGTTTTTAGTTCTGTAAAGAATGTGCTGAAACACTGCAGCAAGAGTTAATATTTATAAAAAAGTTAAATAGATGCAAGTATGGGAACAGTGTCAGCACTTTCTGTTCATGAACCTGGAGTCAGTACTATGGTCTATGGTTGCTTGAGTTACGGGTATCAGACCTTTTATCCAAACAAAAGCACCTTGGAACAACTTGTACTTTGTATTTGAGACCATTGCTGACATTTTTCTCTTTTTCCTCTCAAAGGGATCACGACTGTGCTGACCATGACCACCATCAACACTCACCTGAGGGAAACGCTGCCCAAGATCCCGTACGTGAAGGCCATCGACATGTACCTGATGGGCTGCTTTGTCATGGTCTTCCTCGCTCTGCTGGAGTACGCTTTCGTCAACTATATCTTCTTTGGCCGGGGCCCGCAGATGCAAAAGAAACTGGCGGAGAAGGCAGAGAAGGCCAATAACGAGCGGGCCAAGTATGATGCTGCACGGGTGAGTTGAGATTATGTTTGCTTTAAATACATATAATGTGATATTATTATTGCAAATGAGACACACAATAGGTGATGCTTTCCAGACAGAATGTTGAGTGGACAAACTAATTTTTTCTCAGGTCTCTTCTGAAAACACTGCAGTACTTTTTATATCCAGAGGAGCCACAGATATTAATGGCATTTGATTTAAGGAAAACACTCCTCCACAACCAAATGTGTTTGCTTTTGAAGATTACATTCCCAGGTGTTTGTTTACCAAATGAAGCTGAATATTTTCATCTCCTCAGGAGGCAGGTAGTAGGACCGCTTCCCTAAAACGGTCCAATCAGGTTAAAGGTCTTCGGCACTCACGCTCGGTGAGTTGTTTGTTCAGTGCGACTCTTCAGTTTCTTCCAGTCGACTCTCTCTCATTGCCATCAGCCCGACATGATGATTTGATTTTTTGTTCTTTTTTTGGCACAATGTTGCTCCATTTATGGAATGAAGCAAGACATTCCATGACATCGCCATAACTCTCCTGAGAATCCATTTTGACTTTGACATTGGACTCTGCAGTTCAGCTTACTTTCGACACTCGTGACCTGCATTACAAAGTCTCACACACAAAACTGTTTTTTCTCTATTCTAGAGCTCATTCCTGATGCATGCTTGTATTGTATATATTTTCCAACTTTCCCACAGTCTTCTCATTGAAATCATCATAAAGAAGCCGCATTTTTTTTACATGAAGCTGGTGCATGTTGGGATATCGCCAATTGTGGGGTTTGTGCTGCAGAAGGTTCTCGTTGTAGATGAGGGTTGCATTAGCTTCAACCCTAAGCATGATAAACAATTCAGCAGTAGAGTGGAATAATACTTCTATCCCATATCTTTTCTGACTTTTCTGAGTCAGCTTGCTATTAAAATATTCTGTTTATTCAACAGTAAACAATGAAAACCTTTGATCGTAAACTAGCCACCTATATTAAAATTCACATTTTGCTTTCCATCCTGGCAGCTCAACAGAATTAAAAGTAGAAATTGGACCTTCACAGTTGCTACATTGCTTCAATGATTGCTGTGGTCTATTACTGTTGATTTGTTTTGTGGCAGCACATCATAGACATAAAATATGACCTGTATTATAAGACACAGATGTGTTTGTACCAAGCTTTTACAGTGCAGTGTTAAAATATCTTTGATGAAAACAAAGCCAAAATCTTTACAATGCAACTTTGCTGCACTTTGTCTATTTGAATAAATGTAACTAACTGAGAAATAAGAGCTACTAGATTAATGCAATGGTAATGTTTGTCAACATTTCCTTAAAGATTCAAGTGATTATTGTAGCTCCCTGCATTACAAAAGCAAAAGTCAGCTTTACCTGCTTTACATTTAAAAATGATACAATGGTACAACATAAGCAGATGCAGTTCACTTAATGGCCACTAATGACACTATAGGCTTAAGAGATTTTGTGTTGAATATAAAAAAAAACATACAATAGCTTTTTTCTAAAGGTGCAGGGGTAAAGTTGACAATGAGCATGTGACAGAGGTACAGAGCGACCACATACTAACTGGCCAGTGATAGATGGGATTGTTTGGCCAACAGCCTTGTTCTTGAGAACCACACGGCAGCTGACCTTTTAGTGGTTCCATTTGAAGTCACTTTAGAGGTGCCTTTAAGCGCTCTACCATCCATCTCATTGACGTCTCGAAAGATAAACCCCTAAAAGCAGTGGCCAAAAAGTGACCCAATTGTCAATTTACTTCCCACCAAAGCCTGGTCTCGGCACTTCTACATTTGTCATTCTGAAAGCCAAAGCAACAAGGACTACAGAAAGAAATAGAAGGATAGGTTTTTTAACCATGGCACAAGCATGAAGTATCACCCCCATTTCACCCACGGCACTGGGAGCGGGCCTTACATGTAGTGTCCTCTGAGCCGTTCCATCCCTGTGTTCAATATGGCCTTAATTAGTTTTCTCATGCTGTGTTCTTAGGCAGAACCGACGCACGGCCACGCCAACATCCTGCTCACCACTCTGGAGATCCACAACGAGGTGGCGGGCGGCGAGATCACCACCAGCGTGGCGGACATTAGGAACTCTCAGTCCATGGTGCAGCTAGACAGCACGGCCTCGCAGCACATCCAGTATCGCAAGCAGAGCGGCGGCATTGGCCCTCGGTCTGCCAGCCGCCACTCCCTGGACCGCAGCACGCAGAAACGCAGCCGTCTGCGCAGGCGGTCATCCCAGCTTAAAATCAAAATCCCCGACCTGACAGACGTGAATGCAATTGATCGCTGGTCACGGATCATCTTCCCCTCAGTTTTCTCACTCTTCAACCTTGTCTACTGGCTCTACTATGTCTGATCAGACTGTACCATTGTCCAGGTGTTTGTTGTATGTTTGACTTTTGTTTTGTTATTTTATCCTTTTTCTGTTGCTTTTATACGTAATGGAACTTGCCGAGGTAAAGACTGCAACAAAATAGCACAAAAACTGAGAAAGACTATTCTTGAATTGTGGACCAAGTTTGTTTCCCTTGTTTTTATATTTGCAGTCTTCAAATCCTTAGTCTTTTTATTTTCTGACATATGTACTGTAATCGGGACTTGTGACCATCATTTCCCACAACTTGCCCTCTCAGTAATGTGTAAATAGACAAACAAACCAGCAATTGAATTTCATTGCAGTATTTGCAAAAAAGAGGAAAACAACAAAGATATTTCTAGATTAGTCTTGAACAATACTTATTGTATTCTACAGGTGGTCAGAAGTGCAAGCAGTTCCAAATCCATCAAACTTGTTTGAGTGGTACCCTATGCATAAGTATTGCATGCAATGATCAACCATAGTAGAACGTAACTCCTCTCTTGCCTTTGTTGTGTCACAGATGTACTGTGCAGATCTGAAATGTTTATAAGAAATAAGCCCTTTTTAGATTTACAGACTATATAAACTTATTAATATACATTAATCTGGTCAAGCATTTGCAAAAACAAAAATTAAACTAGTGACTCAGGTTTTTTATTTTACCATTTGGTGACACAAACAAAAGCACAAACATTATACTGCCATTTTAAAAAAAATATTTCAACTGTTTACAACAAAATAACACAACAAAATTGCACTCACATTTATCAGACCAATGCTTAAACCTGTTACACAATAATTTTACAACAACTGCCAAGGGCCTTTTTGGGCGACTCAACCTGTAAAATTTTTGAATATTTTTGTACTCTTGTGTCTTCAGGTATTCATTTCTTCCCTAAACTGTCTTGTTGACATGTTTTGTTGGTTTTATTTTTGCTGAAGAAACTAGAGTGGTAAACTTGAGGAATGAAACCCGTACTGTACATAAGTACATAGGTGTGTGTATATACCTAAATGTATATATTTAAATATATACTGTGTGTACGACCCAAAATGATATTGAGCATTTGTGATTGTCAAACTGGCAAATAGCTGTCAGGCAATTTAGTGCAAAAAGATTTAATTTGACAACTGGTCAGTTCAAGCATTTGTTTTTGAGCATTTGGAGGCACCCAGTCGACATCCACTGAAAGTTACACTGTACGTTCATTGTGCATTTGAGAGCTGCTGTACGTGGCCAGTGATGCAAATGGATTTCATCAACTCAGACGGACAGTGATAACAGGTCTGTCTAATAATAAGCACATACAAGCATTGAATGTATCCAGTCCATTCTTCAGGTAGAGAGGATAATGAGCCATGGTCATCATTTCTCCATCAGAATAGGAATGTAACATGTCCATTCGTACATTGCGATTAATGGGAACTCAACGAAAAGTAAGGGGAGACATGGTGTTTAAAGGTGTGTGCATGTGCATGTGTGTGAGAGAGAGAGATGGCAAATGGACAGGTTGAACGAGCCTGAGATGAAAAGGCTGTTGCTGTTAGACTATTTATTTTCTGTGCTGCTCGCTCATCTATGGACAAATGTCAACCTATAATAATTTTGTGGTCCAAAATATCTCTTCTCTTTGACTCTTAAGATGAACTGTGCCATTCCACCGCTGGTCGCAGAGCATCCCAACAACTTCAATGTACGCAGTTCTTCCTCTGTTATGGAAAAAAAACAACCACTGCATGTAAAAAACAATGAGAGTTCTGGTGTGACCAGTTTCAGAGAGTGAAATTATAAATGTGACAAAATGTTTAATGTGAAAGACAATTTGTTGAATGTATTGTACTTGGAATGTTACTGCACTGATGCATTTTGCAAAACTCTGCAAAATGGCTTCCTCTATAGACTGTATATAAAGATGGGATGTGACCTGTTAAGTCTATGAACATAACATATACAAACATAAAAAAACATGGCATAAAGTCAATTAACCATTATTACTGCAACCAACCACTAGATGGCAATACTTCATCCTCATCTTTAGGAGCTGTCACCGCTGGACCAACTTTATATACAGCTTATGGTTTTAACATGTGGATGGCTATATGCAGATATGTGATGGTGGATCAAAAACTATAATTAAATAGGTATCATTATATCATGCATTTTCCGGCACTGAACCAGTCTGTCCAAAGATGTTTTAGGCTGTTTTTGAATTATTTAAAACAAATATGTTTGTGTAAATACGAGATAAATCTTTACAATTTAAGCAGCCAACAAACACCTTTTTCTGACTTACTAGTTCATATAGAGCGGGTTGCTATTGGTCACGTGGTGAGACACAACAAGTGTAAATGATAATTGTACGAATAATTTTGATTACCACTCTACATAGTGCAGTTTTTTAAGTGGAAGCAAAAAGGAAACTGTTACAAACTCTACATACTTGTTTATCATGCATGCAACTACACACACACACACAAAATAAGAGGAATTGCAAATGTATTTTTAAGAGCTGCCAACTGCTCATTTAAGAGATGACATTATGCCATGTGAGCCTACATTAAAAAGAGTAAAAATTTATAAAAAAAAATCTCAATGAGTCATCAAAGACTTCAGTTGTTGTATGGCCTTGGTCCCATAATGGAATGTGAAATGTTCTGTGCTGCCACAAAATGTATTTAGGCTTAGATTTCTACTGTATATCTCTGTATGTTCCTCTTCCTTTTTCAATAGATTACCATGTTACCATTGAATAAATGATATACATTGTAACTGTGTATTGTAAATGGATACTGCAAGCATGCTTGACACAATGGAGAATCAGCATTTATATGTATAGCAAATACAACAAAGAGCCATTTCATAACTTGCAAATCCAAATAAACCCATTCTATTGAAAGTATTACAGATGTCAGCTCTGTAGTTTTGGCATTGTTCGGCGGTATTTGCTAAAGCAGACAGGTCCTATTAAGAACTGTTCCCATTGCAGCTTACCTCTAACTTGATGGCACCTCCCAGCGGGACTTCTAGGCATAAAGAGGGACTGTGCGGTATGAATGTGTGCCAAGATATAGTGAATAAGTGTAGTGCTTAACAGACAGTCCCTGGCTGAATAAAACAATGAAAATGACAGTAACCTTATATTACTAAGGCAGTTTTAAAAAAAAACTTTATGATTTGTCTGGTTAATGTGTAGAGAACTTTACACTGGATTCTATTGTGCATATATTTATGAAAAAGAGCTGCTAATATAAAGCTGTTATATATTATAATTTGGATATTAGAAGGAGGTCAAAGGGGTCTACAACAGACTATTCTAGATCCCAATAACACAAAGTATCACAGATGTCTTAAATTTCTAATATATTTAGACTTTATTGTTTGTTGTTATGCATCACTTTTTATCATTGCAGCCATACAAGTCTTGATTTTGTCATTTGTCTTTTTGCCCCCTCCAAAATGCCTAACCTCAGATTTACCTGCAACACTTGGATGCAGACTTTGCAAGACAATGGCAACACTATGTTTTTAGTTGTGTATAATGACTTCTAAATGTCCCTTGGTCAGATGCAATCACACAGAACGTAGTGGTAAGTGAAACACCAAAGATAATAAGAAAAATGAAAATATCAGTGGTGTCCGTTACTTATTCAGGCTCTTGCCATAATAATAAATTATTTAATAGAACCCAATGGAGTTTTCATTACGCTTTGCATTATCTAATCTTTTGACCTATTTTCACAGACAAATTCCTGTCCCTGCAGGGCTACCATAGTTCACAAAAATGGGACAGATTACTGTGCTGTTTATACACCAATACAATAATATATAACATTTTAATTGAGTCTAGTTGTGAAGACTATTAGACAGATGTGAGAAGTCTTTAGAACTAGTTAAATGGGGATGAGGTCACTTTGGAGCATGATCAGCTGACTTCTCTTTCAGGTGGGGGTGATATATATATTGGCTTGATCACACTCTGTTTATGCATAATGGCCTGACGAAAACGCTGAGCCTGCGTTCCAATCCCATTGCCTCAGTATTGTGTATGAGTCCCCTGGGCTTTTTTATCTCTTACCTTTGGAGCCTTTATAATGTGTATGGGCTTCTCACCCCAAGGTATATTTAAGTTTATGATTGAGCTAATCATTTATAAATCAGTGTTCAGCAGGTTTATGAAGCTTAAGTACAGTGTTTATAGGGTTAAACTGTAATGATGGCTGATGTTTTAATAAAGGGTTTCGAGTCCACAATGAGCCTTGAGTAATTTAAGGAGACCACAGCAGAAAATTTACAGTTGTATACAAAAGTTTCACAGTTATATATTTATTTTTTTACATAGCAGCAAAGTCAATATGTTTGTTTATCTATCCCTCCTGCCTTCCTACTCACAGTACACACAGTTCTTCGCAGTGGCACGACATAAAGCATGCATTTGAACAGCCTTCCTCACTTGTGCTGTCAAACAGTTTTTCAGCACTGCAGGTCCCCAGATCATCTTTGCACACACTCCTTGTGGTAAGATAAAATGTCTCCTACTCCTACTGCTTTGCTACTGCTCTTGAGATAGCCTACAGTCTGTATAAAAGTTGTTTGTGTTCTTAGTGACTCTGCATTGTTGTGTTACAGTGGTCGTTGTTGGAGATGACAGGGGCATTGTGACGAATGACCCTGGGCGAACAAGATGCCGAGTCGCCAATAAAAACTCCCACTAGAGGTCTGTAAAGCAAAAGTCAAGTAAAGGTTATCACAACAAAGAGAAACACTTTTGTTTCCTACACTGTGCTGCCACATGGTTTGATGTGTTCACCCAATGGAAATAAAAATAGAAAAAAAATTGTAAATAATGACTTCATTAACCTAAATACAAAAAAAAAACAACAACAGTCATTTCATTTCTTTTTTCTGCTGCTTTGTCCTGTTAGGGGTCGCTGGTGACTGCAGCCTATCCCAGCAGTTTTGGGCCTGAGGCGGGGTACCCCCTTGACAGTAGCCTGTTAGTCGCAGGGCTGACATATAGAGACAGACAACCATTCTCTCTCACATTCATTCACTAGGGACACTTTAGAGTTGCCAATTAGCCTATACATACATGTCTTTGGACAGTGGGAGGAAGCCGGAGTACCCGGAGAGAACCCAGTGTTTCATTAATAACACGACACAAGCAGTGTGTTGGTTTACTGGCATTTGACTTTTACAGCCTGGTTGCTATGGCTTGATGGGACCAATCATGTTGTAGGTGATAACCACCCAAGACCAGAATCAAAGATGGCTGCAGTTCTTTTCAGAGGAAGCGGTAACACAAGTTACATGCAGAAACTGTGGCTATATGATGACCATTGTCCCTGTAGCACATACTAGCAATAACTTAGTGCTGTACTATTCTCCAAACAGGCCGTGAACAGTCGCATAGCAACACCGCACCAGTTTCTCCAGTGAGGGCTCAGAACAGTGAGAGTTTAATAAAAACTGCAGCCAAGTTATTCCTGTGGACATTTCTATCAGCATTTCAATACATTTCTCTTGCATTGTCATTGACCGCTGAACCAAACTTGACCAATATTACCACCTTGAACAACTTAAGATGTAGCCCGAGTTGAGAAGCATCGCTCAATGAATTCTTTCTGATGTCTTCTTTCTCTGGCTGCCTCTCTCCCTGCCTGCAGTTGACATACTTTTTTCAATTCATCGGCGGCGTGGCAAGAGAGTCTGTTTCAGCATCAAAAGACGTCTTGGAGACTGTGGGGAATACATGTGCTTTTTTGATGATGCCTTTTTGTTCTATGAAGTCAAAGATACACAACAGCAGTGCCAAAGTGCATTAGCCCCGCTTACCCCTTTTTGTCTCCATCGTTTTCCACTCCCTTCATCGCTCAACATACTCATTATCTTGTATGCACCTTCCCTCTTAACTCTCATTATGCGCTAGTACAGTTTATTTTGGCACACACACTTTCTGACACCAGCCGCAAAGACACTCACAAGGCAATATTTTGAACGCAACTTGTCATCAGAATCCCTTGGTAATAAAGCATATAGCCCAATTCATTAAACATTTAAAGGGCAGTCCCCTAGTTAGGCTACTTTATCCTCCAGGGAATGATCCATTATGAATGACCCAGAAACCAGTTGCTCTTGAGTCGTTTGTTTGCTTCACTGAATATTAACATCCAAAAAGAAGTCAGTGTTTTGCTTTGTCAAAGTGGGAGTCTAATTGGTACTTCGTGTTAGCAATAATTGAACATGATAGATTGTTTGGGCAACTAATTTGCATAAGCATAAGCTGGAAGAAAAGATTAGAAATGAAAACGGTGTCGATGCAGGTTGTTTAGATGTTGTCTATGTGGGTTTTTATGTGGTGAGAGATTTGCCTTTTATTCACAATCAGTGGATTCAGCTACCTGAATAATTTAAATGCATAGTTAAGTAGAGTAAGATGGAGTGGGCATTTTGGGGCAAGAGAAGTACAAAAGGGGTTGCAAAAGAATTTACATTCTAGACTTAAATAGAAGTACAGATATCTGTGTTAAAAATGACTCTGGTAAAAGTAAGTACTGATTAAAAAGTACAGTCTCTGAAGCGTACATAAGTAAAAGGTATTTTTGCTATTAATGATACATTTGTGATAACTTAGTTTATGGTGCAGTTAAAAGTAAGACTTACAAGAACAAATTTAATACTTGGACCTAATTTTAACACCATCAAAGTTCATAAGTAGGGAGTAAAAGTAAAAAGTGGCCAGATAAATAAATACCCAAATATAATATAGATAGGCCTACAGGAAAAGTTTACTTAAGTAAAGGAACAAAGTACAAATACTTCATTACTTTCCACCTCGGTATGTTTTTATAGAGCATACATTTTTCTGTATTTGGGTTTATGGCTCATTTGTCGTAGTTCTTCTTGTTACACTTCTTGTAATTGTTTTACTGTAAAAAGAAGGTTAATCCAGGTTCTGGTAGTTTTTGCAGTTAGCATTACATTTTTCCCCCTTACCAAAGTAATGCAGCACAGTATTTCAAATACAGTAGACATAGAAAAATATTAAAGCTGCATTGTGTAATATTTTCATTAGTTTAATCACCTTAAAACAATATTCAGGTAAAGCTTCATAAAACAAAGTGTATTACTTCCTTTTTCTACAAACTTTCAAAAATTTTAGAGTTAGCTTTTGATCTGTTTTTTTCATAGACAACAGTATGTCCTTGCAAGGCTACCATAGGTGCTCACATAAAAGAATAAGAGGCAAAAAAAAATACTGAATTGCAATTTGCGACACCTACAGATGCCGCCAAAAGTAGAGATTACATTTTTAAACACTGACCACAAACCTAACCTACTGAGCTAATAAACATCCGTATAGCCACTGTAGGTTTGAGACCCCATGAATGCACAAACTGCTTCCAAGTTGTTGCTTATTCAAAAGTAAGTAAACTAGAACACTGTGGTAAGAAAAGTATGTGCAGATAGACAGGTTATCGTTCAGGAAGAGTGATGGTCAGGTGAAAGTTTGGGAGCACAAAGGACCGCAGGTGAGGGTAAAGTTTTAATGGACCCAAAATTCATTTTTAAGTCAGCCTTGAGCCAGCTGAGGTTTGTCTGTCAAACTAACGAATGCTCTTTCTCTATCTAACCATTTTTGTCTCATTATCCCAACTCCACAAACTCCCCCAAAAAAATCATTCAGTTTAGCCCCTGATGGAATAATTTAACTCTTCCGCACTTCACTTTCTCCAGTTTTCTTCACAGCCGACCATCGCTCCAAAATACTCTGCATTTTTCATGAAGTGTTTCAAATCGAGTTGGATCGGCCTCATTCAAAACAAGTAAGCTGACATTTTCCACTCATTTAAAGCAGAATACGACATGAGATGACTTGTAGTGTGCAATCTATTTTTTCAAGTGTTACCAGCATTTGTACTTTGCAAACACATTTTATTCCCTCATAAAGATTGGATTCAAAAAAACTGTTGCACATGTACTTAATGTTAACACATAGGAAAAATCCATTCTATCATTGCTTTAATGATGGGCTGGATTCACATCACAGATTGCTTACCCTGTCTTTAATGAATAATAGATCAAAAGGCTGATTTCCCACCAAAAGAAGGAGACTCATTAGGCTAGAGATGAGCTTTTTTCTGAAGGCATACATTTGTGTTTCCTGCCCTCTGCTGGATCCTCAAAGCACTCACAGTTTAGTTTACACACCTACCCTCTTAAACCTCCCCCAACACTCTCCCATGCACTCATCTGCAGACACAGAGAGGCGTGCCCGTGTGATTAATGCTTCCACATTTTAATTAGCGGCTGATTGTAGCTTATACAGACAAAGCTTGTTTAACAGACATTTTATCAAGCCTGTGTCGATAGAGCCGTAGACACTGTAATTACATGTTTAATTGCTTTGTGTTTGGAGTTGCTACTGTACAGGGGCCAATTTGGTGGATTGGAGTTTCTGCCTATTTACCCTTTTAATTGATACAGACTGAGGTACAAAAGGGTGAGGGTACGGCTGAGGTTAATAGTGAGATTAATAAAATACCGGAACAAAAGTCCAATAATGAGACAGGCATGTGAATTAAAGACAGAGTAGTCAAGAAGAGAGGGATAAATAGTCGCAATTGCAAAATCTAAGTTTATGGGAAAGATGATTATCATTATCTAGAGTTGTATTAATCATTACTAAAACAGGCTACTATATACAGTATAGACCTTTGCTAATGTTAAAGATGCTAGCAAAGGCGCAGCAATGCTATCCAACCTAATTTAACTGAGTTTAATTTGGACTTTCATTGATAATATGCATCAGTAAGTTATGACATGTGCTAATGGCTGAAGTGAACAACCTTATTGTCTGGTTGCCATAGAAACTGCAGTGGGATATTGGGAACAAGTGGCTGTTTTGTCATTGAGTTTGAAATGTTGTAAATGCCAATGCTTTATCACAGCACAAACGCAGAAATATACTGTAAGGTACAATTTAGTCTCATATGAAAGCCGGCCTTCTATTGACTTTTTAAGTTTTTAGACTGAATGAAAATGTTATTGTCTGCATTCAAGTCTTCTACAGCTGGTGTTTTTCCAAGTGGAATAAACGACACAATGCCCTACAGCATCTCATAAAAGTGTTACAGAAGGGTAACGATAAAAAATGTCATTGTTAGTGTTATTCTGACTAAATGGTGTTCTATAATTAATACTGCAGGGAGTACATTGCCCTGTAGTGGTCATATCAAACAAGGCCCAATCAAAACTGCTGCATGTGTCTTGTAAAACTAACTGATGTGTTCCCAGTCTCTTCAACCTTCAACAAAACACTCTCCTCCATTCAAATAGCAAGGCTTTCATAGGAGCACAGAACAAGTCTGCTGCTCTGAAAAGCCTCACTGTCTGATAGAGACACCCACTGTTTCTTTATATAACACCTTTTTATAGCACCTATTTACCTTGAAATGATGTTGCCAAGTAACACCTCTGCTGCGTGGGCAGCAGTGCGAGTGGGTGAGTGGCAGCCATGGGTTTTTTTAAAGTGCCATTATGTGCTTCAAAAGTGGTTCTGAACATTTTTTTCCAACTCTTTTCTAACCACACAATTAATTCTTAATCCTGTGGGCAAACCATTTTATTTAAAAATCATCATCAATGCATCACATTGTATATACCTTTTTCATGTCTCTAACCTCTGTTGGCCTTCTTCTTTTCCTCTTTGCCTCAGTATGAGCTGCTTAACTGATACATGTACTGCAGTAATCCCTCTTAGCCAATGGGATTAATTTTTAATTCCAAGAGCCCTTTATCAATACCTCACTGTGTATTTATTGTTCTTGCTGTTTAGGGTTGGCTTAACAAGATTTTGGCTAATTAAAAGAATTGTAGGTGCATTTGGGTAAATAATATTGTGAGAACAAAACAAACTCACAATGTTAGGAGACACAAAACAATATACTGCAGTAATAAAGTAGTGCCGAAATTGTACATTGCAGCTAAGTACTCATAAAAATGGTTCCTTAGGCTCGTTCTCCTTAAAAAAAAAGTACTCTTTCCTAAAAATACCACAAGCACTGGTTTATGGCTGCATTGGGCCTGGATAAGCCCAAATGCAACATTATCACATAACTGAGATATAAAATAAAGCAAGGACACAAAGTGTAATGTGCTCAAACAATCTAAAAACCCTGATAATATTTTACAAAGCAGACCTTGGTGTGTGCTACTTTCCACGTGATTGCAGACATGCATGGATCAAGGTCTTTTATAAACTATTTTTGTTAGCTTCCATTTAAAATATGTCTGTATTGTTATATTAGTTTCAAAATAAACTAGCATAGCCTAATATGTGCCAGATTGTCTGGCTAGTTGAAGGCTAAATTTAGTGGAGGACTTTGGCTCTCTCTAGTGGTTTTCCTCGGGACACAACTGTGGTGCAATTTTTAACTCTTCTAAATGTCTGTTGCGTCATCACGCGTCCCCTGTTTGTGGAAATATGTAAATTTTACATTTTGAAGTGCAGTATTCGGATTTTATCCTTCAAAATAAAATATATTACAGACGAAAACCAAATGCAGCTGAAGTAAAACAAAACAGTGTCCTCATTGGAAATAATTAAACTACATGAAGAAACAACACTAAACAAAAAAATAAAAATAATAATCTGAATAACACTGTAACAGACCAATGTGACTCTGAAAACAACACCAAAAATAAACAGAAGTACTTGCAACAAAATGCCAGTCAGGTGAGCAAAAAAATTACACTGATTTGCTTCATTTTTATTTTTCTCAGGATGCCCTCTTGTGTTTTATTTTGACATACTCAAAGGAAGTGTTCCGTATTGTTCTCAACTACACTCTGGTCTCTCTCTTTTTTTTTTTTTTTTTACCAACAACGGTATTTTTCTGAGCAGAGAGCACTCTACACTGCAGTCTTTTCTCGACTTTTATCCTCCCTGTTTAGTTTCCAGGGCGGTTTTAACAAATTTGTCTTGTTTGTAAGATCCACCTCGAAGCAGAAACATTTAGATATCCTTCTTGTTTTGTGGCTGGCTTCTGGGCCAGCTCAGTTTGAACGCAGATGGATCCTGCGAGTCGATACCAAGTGGTGAGTTTGAACCGACGATCAAAATACTGTTAGCTTTAGCTTTAGCTAGTCTAAACCACGGCCTTGTTATACCAAATCCCTCCAATTGTTACTGTTCAAATAAAATGTAAGTTAACGCACAAAAAGTACATTACTTTAGTAAAAATTTGCTTTTGATGTGTTATTTTCCAAATAGTTTTGACAAATCATTAGCGACTTCCGCATAGGCTTTGCTAGCACGAAGCTAGTAGAGATTAATGTAGCAGGCTTTTATATAACCAACTAGCTACTGTCTCTGTTAGCAGGCCGTAGTAACACTTCAAATGGTTGTATTAAGCTCTCTAAATAACTATCTACACTATAAAAACATATTGGTCACTAAAAGAACTTTGACAAATATTTGTTTTGGCCCCGACCCTAACGAGTTTTTTGTTGTATTTTCCTATAAGTAAATATTAAAGTGCATTACGGTATGCTATGTGGCTATAGCGAGATGGATTTCTTTTGTTCGAAATAAATCCCAAAGTATTTTAACATAACACTGTAGCTTTTTTCATAGTGTTAACTGGGATGTGAAGTAATAGACCAAGGCTTTGAGAGTGTGAACGCCCATTACTCTCGGAGTAACGGAATAAGATAAAGTACGCTTTGTGCCCCCATTTATGTGTTTGTTGGCTTTGTGGAGTGATAATCCCTCAGGGTTCAAGTTGAGCAATGCAAATTAGTCTTTGGCTTTATCTTCTCAACCCTGAACACAGTATGACTGAAACAAAACAAAAAAAAGTTGGAAAATGTGTGTAACAGAAGACACATTAATAGGGGTTAGGGGACAGTTTAAATTGCCTTTTTAATTACACTAATTGGTTTAAGTTTTGTTTTTTTCCTCCTAACCTTTATGGGGTTAGTAGTCTTAGATTTTGTTACTTTTGATGTTGTGTTTGAGTCACTAAGCAACAGTGTTTACTTCGTCAACATCACGCCCTCTGAATCTGACCGACTTCAGATTAGAGTATTTTTTTATCAAGATTTATGTGATTTCATCTGATGTTTATGTTGTCTGATTGTTGTAACTGTGCTGCCTTTTGGCCAGGTCTCTCTTGAAAAAGAGGTCTGTGATCTCAATGTGATTATCTAGTTGAATAAAAGCAAAATAAATAAAATTATAGTATCACCTAAATGGACAGCTATCGTACCCTCAAAGCACTAACATAAGTCTCAAGACACGCTGCACGTACCCACTGTAGGTGTCTGGTTTCAGGTGTTTTTGACTTGAGGAGGCTTCAGGCTATGTTTTGAGGTCTTGCATAATGCTTAGTGTGTGGGGGTGCTTTGTCCTTGATTCAGAGCCAGTCATCTGCCACTCATTCACTCACCGCCTCAGTCATACACCCACAACAGTTTAGTATTTCAACTCAGTGTTGACACACTTCCTCCACACTGGCTTTTTTACACAAGAAATAACCATGTGCTAATTTGTGGCTTTTAGCATATTTTTGACTTGGTTGTAAGACACTTTTACCTTGCCTGTGTTTTAGAAAAGTTGTAAACCAGGCAGTTACAGGGCAATATCTCAGGAGGGTACAGGCTCTTAATGCTAGGATCTCTGGCATTGTAGTTTATCTGCTTTGTTGTCTTTTTCTTATTGAATTTCTTCAAGGGCATCCTTCTGAAGCCACTGAAAAGATGTAAAGCCACTGCTGACCCCCTTCACCTGAAATCTGTTCCCACCAACCCGCTGTAATTTCAGAGGGCATTTGGCTTTAGTCTAGAGAAAATTAATTCACCAAACTGTCAGCTGTGGCCCTAGCGTCATTAGCTGATTACACAGTGATCACTTTTACATAGACCTTTCTGTGTTCAATGGCCAGAACAGATGGATAACCACTTTGATGCCATAAAGCAGGAAGTTCATAAAGAAGCTAATGATTATAGTTAGCATGCAGCAGAGTCAGCATTTTTTTTTTTTTTTTTTTTTTTTACTGAAAGATGAAGAATATGGTTAATGAGATATTGGCACATGGAGCATTATGTGAACTAATGTAAAAGAATTACAGGCACTTAAAAGACGAAAAGTCACAAGAGTACGTTTAAGACTTTTAGATAAACTTTCAAAAAACACTTGTAAGAAAAAGCCAAATCTGGAGAGCTTGAGTAGAATTTGAGTAGTGCCCTTGAAGAAAACACATATTGATGCCAGTTTGTGAAATGTGGAGCAGTATGAACTTTCCTCCGAGCAGCAACACTTTTAGCTCACGTCCCTCTTACTCTCTAATCTCCACTTGTCTTCTTTTTCAGTTGCACAATGAGGACGACTCCTCAGAGGCGTCCGCCAGCGACCAGCAACCTTGCACATCTGACACGGTTCAGCCCGGCCCGTCCCAGGAACACACCAATGGCGGCTTTGTCGGAGCAATGGGGGAGGCATCGGGATCAATGACACAGGCAGAAGCAGAGGCACCGCCTCCGTATGCCTCCATTGACCTCGGGGCAACGGCTTCTGCACCGGGTATGAAAGCAGAATAAAAATGACTTCAACAAGTCATTTTTTTTGTGGTATTTTAAAAGAAGTCTGCTGTGCCGTTGATTTCCATGAAGCCATAACCACAATGGAAGCCAAATTCTTAACAGACTTTGTTCCCACAGAGACTAGTTTCCAAGGTGACTTCCCAGTGCCCCCGCCCTACAGTGTTGCCACCTCGCTGCCCACATACGATGAAGCAGAGAAGGCCAAAGCTGCCGCCATGGCTACCTCCACTGTGGAGGTCATGCCCAGGGTAATATCATTTTTAATGCATTTCCGATGTCATTCAAAAATATTGCCAGCTGTGGTTTTTGGTTTTCCACTTCCAAAAAAAGTTATTGTGCAAAGTTACTGCATGTTAAGGGCAAACAATTCACTAAAAAATAAATGTAATATGCAACAGTGTTTGAGCACTTCCTTTTATAATATTTGAACAAGACAACCATATTTCATGATAGAAAAATAATCTCTTGTGTAGTTTATTTTTCAATGATCAGTGTTATGATGATACTCTCTGGAAATGTGACCTGATTTCTTGTATACATGTTTACTTCAAACATTCCAGACGGCAATCATTTAGTAATTAGTCATAGATATTTCTCACAGTGTAAAATGTGTCTTATGTCATCTTTAATAAAATGTCTGTCAGAAACACAACTTCACTAGCTTCAATAATAAAATGAATGGATTAAGTTTATATATCGCTTTTCTCCCATGGCACTCAAAGCACTTACACGCTGTCCATTATTCATTCACTCCACAGTCACACACTGGTGGTGGTCAGCTACATCTGTAGCCACAGCTGACAGGGCATACTGAAGTTTTTTTTTTCAGAGGAAGTTTTTTATTTTATTTTTTATTTTTTTCTTGCACTGGCTTAGAGTAGGCGTGTTTGTGTAAATGCCGCACCATCTTTGGAATGTCATTCTTTTTATAGTATGTTCTTTGTGTTTTGTTTTTTTTTGTCCTTGTTAGGATGACGAATTTCCTTCCCGAGATGACTTCAGTGATGCCGACCAGCTTCGAGTTGGAAACGATGGGATCTTCATGCTGGCTTTTTTCAGTGAGTCCTATTGGCAGCCTGTTAAACTCATTCGGAAGATTTTCCCTGTGTCAAAATTTATATTGAACAAATTGTGTTTCCAGTGGCCTTCCTGTTCAACTGGATTGGATTCTGCCTGTCCTTCTGCCTGACTAATACCATCGCAGGACGCTATGGGGCCATTTGTGGCTTTGGTCTTTCTCTAATCAAGTGGATACTTATCGTCAGGGTATGTACAACATATAGCTTTAAAACACTTGCATGTGTGATTGATTGATTTGTAACCACTCCTTTCTGTGTTCAGTTCTCTGATTACTTCACCGGATACTTCAACGGTCAGTACTGGCTCTGGTGGATATTCCTGTTGCTTGGTACGTAAGACAAATATCAAGTTCTCATATTGGACAATGCGTCTGTTAGTGCAGTCTTCAACTTGTTCCTCATTTCTACAGGTCTGCTGCTGTTCTTCAGAGGCTTCGTCAACTACCTGAAAGTCCGCAACATGTCCGAGAACATGGCCACTTCTCACAGAACGCGCCTTTTCTTCCTGTATTAAAGGTAAAGTCTCCCTAAAGTGCACCGCGTTCCCACAATGTCAAACTTGCAGATGGATAGACAGTATTCCCCCCTTGAATCTTGTAGGTTTCCACTCCGTCACCATTCCTTTCCAAATGTGACCGTCCTTCACTTCCCCTCGAATGATCTGACATCTGACGGAGGCTTGTGGTGAAGAGAGGAGATATGGAAGCAATAAAGGAGAGAAGTTTTGGACAAATGTCTCATTTGAAAACGCAGCACGACTCACTCTGATGTTGCTACTTGAGCCCGAACCAAATCTTTATTTTACTTTTTTGTCTGATTTATTCTTGCGTTTTATTCAAAAATGTATGCGAGAGGATGAAGTGTAAGGTTGTAATCAGTTGTGAAATAGTTGAATGTGGCTTTGGTTCAAGTAAGGATTTCAAACTGAGCTCAGGCTGTTATCTATTCAGTAGTTCTGTCAAATTAACAGTGCATTCAATCAGTTCATTTATACAGTTAGACTTAGTTCAGTCTGTAGCTTTGCCATTATTTCTGCTGAAGTCTTACTTTTATTGCACACACACACGCACACACACACAATCGGACAATGACACGAAGATAGATGGGTTACTTTCATGTCTTCTGGAAGAAACCTCAATAATCTCTATAATTAGTCTGCAATACAAGAAACAAGAGATGTCTTTTTTTTTTTTTTTTTTTTTTTTTTCCCCCCCATCTCTTTCTGATCTGACCTATGCAGTTAGTTAAACAAGTACATGTTTTTACCACTACACAAATCCAGTTTTTATTTTAAAGCTGCATTATTTCACTCTGATGCCAAATATGTACACACCAGTATCTAGCTAGTGAAAGCTCCTTCAGTTAAAAACAGAAAGTGTTTAAGTCACACTGTCTGCAAATAGTTTGGTGCTGTGAGTATTTCTCGAGGCATTTATGCAATATTGGTATTTGTATGTATTGATGGTAAATGTGGAGTCCTGTGATAATGATAGCTGTAATTGAGTAGTTTAGTGACAAAAATACACTTTATGTCCTCTTTTTTCCAATTATTGTTTTAACAAGTTAAATTGGGAGTAATTGGGCGAGCGACGCAATAAGTCAAGTATGACTGGTTGTGCATGTTCTGCATGATTTGAAAAACTAAGGTGATGGCTAACATTGGGGTAAATGCAGTAAGAAAAATTATATCTAATCAGTAAACAGTAGGAGTCATGCTGTCCTGTGTGAATGGTGTGCTATGGAGTAATATTCACCTGATTGGACACGAGACATTGACTAATTGTATTATTTTTTTTTTATTAAGAAGATAATGTATATACCAGCTTATGCCAATTTATAATATTTGCACTTTGAACTCATGTGGTGGATAGAAACAGAAATAAGACTGCCCTCCAACTGGAATTCTTTATAATCCCAAAAAAGATAATTTGCCTTTCGCACTTTTTTTGGGAAATGATACAATTGTTAATGTGATTCTTTTTGCTTAAACTGACTGATTATTGCCACATTCTGAATTTGTAATGCTAATGTAATTTTGTTTTTGGACTGTAGTCACATCCTACTCAAGCTATATTAAGATATTTTGGTGAACTTAAGCTCTGCTGCATGATATATCTGCCTGAGTGGGTGGGGTAATATTAGGAATTCAAAGTAGAACATTTGTCTGTTTGTAAATAATGACGTTCAAATGAAATATCAGCCAAAACTATTTTTGTCTGAGATAATCCTGATGACATCCTCTGGAACAGTTGTCGCATTTATGTAACTGGAATTGAATTGACAGATGGTGTCTTGCCAAAATGAATAAAAAATAAATAATGTAAGTGATGTCCTGTTTTGTTTTTAGTTCGTTTATGGCAAAAGAAAAAACTTCACCTATGGAGTAATACCACATAGGATTATGTGTGGCGCACTATCACACCTTACCACTAGATGAAGCCAAAGAACGCACTAAGCTTTTATAACAATTTTGGGGCTAACAATTATTCATGTGGCTGTAACATGTTATTCTTTATGAGCTTTACGGCAATATCAATTTAACCAGATGGTCTTTAGATGCCTGCATTGTTTTGTACGGTTGACTTGAGCCAAAGCATTTCATAAGTTCCAATTCCTAGTTTTTTCTAATTTCCTAATTTTGTAACTGGTTTTGACCAAATAACGTCACTGAAGGCCTTCTGTCAAAAGCTGTCAACACAGAGGTCAGAGTTCAATGCCTGTTGTTTCTACAGTTAGCTCAAGCTTCTCTGTAAAATTTGGGGATTTGAATCTTGAATTTTTTTGCCCTGTATTAACGACTCAGTGAATAGGGGACCAATGGCCGAAATACATCCATTTTATAAACGATCTATGGCCTGGTCTGATATTAGGTTACATCAGTTAAGGTTTCTATCTCAGTTTCAGTCTGTCTGGTTGGGTTTGAGGCAGTTATGATGCAGACACAGATGGAAATACTGTGGATTTACTTTTAGTGAGTGTAGGGCTGCTCTGTGCATTAGTTTTTCTAATTCTGTGGAGCACAGAAGCACAGACAGATTCTGAACTGCTTTACTAATGTCAGTCTCATTTTGTGTTTATAGAATGGGCTGATTACACCATAGAGTTAAAAACTACAGTCTCAGCTGTTCACTGTCTGTTGATTTTATTTTGCAATTATCAGTTTAGACATTTAAATACCCGTTTTTAACTTCAAATTAATTATTGATTATTCAGCTACATAAAAATAAATTAAAAGGCTTTATCTCTGTGTGATACAAAGCTTTACAGTCCTGAGGCAGTGGTGTTGCTGCTCAGACCTGCAGCAGTTGGGATAAACACTGAGATAAAGCCAGTGTACAGTCAGTTTTAGAGATCACATTTGTGTTGTTAGACTAGAGTCCCTATTGTTCTTTCCGTTTGACTTCTGAGGTTGTGGGCACTTCTTGTGCACTGTGTTGAAGAGTTAAAGAGTCCTGATGACACCCAGCTTGTGCTGCAGAAGGTGGTGGGATAAATATTGTGTTGGCTTCCTATAAACATCTTCTGTCCTCACAAATATCCACTGCATAGTCTAAGGCCAGGCAATTATCTTTTGCATTTTCAGGTATGAACTTGATCCCATGGCACAGCTGTGTTTTTGTCTGTAGAAGTTACCTCTGAACTGAAAATATGTAGTGTTATACTATCTATGGTTAAAACACATAAGACAGACACACTTCACAACTTCAGGACAGGATAGAATACATTTAGGTGAGAAAAGCAGCATTAAGAGGGGTGGTGTTGACAATGATCATTTTATTTCTGGTGGCAGGTGTAAGTCTTTTTCAACAGACTAGGTGATGTCTTTATGAGCTGTGGAGTGTCATTCCAGACTTTAGTGAGCACATACAAGAAGGATCTCTGTCCATAGCAGTTCTTAAGTCCATTAAAGACTGATCTGGTAGACCGCTCAGATCTTTTAGTATCAGAGCAGAAAGACCTGCTGAGGGTCATGTGTTTAGAAGTGTGTGGTACAGTTTAATCCCATGGTTTAAGACTTTGTTCAGAAATATTAAGACATTGTATGGTAAAAAGGCAGAACAGTGATGAGTCCAACCAAAAAGTCTGTTATGGATTTTTATAAGTACTATTATAATCTGTTATTGGCTCAAGGATTTAGTTTGGCAATCCAATAAACTGCAGAGATATTCGTGGGTGAGGGTGGTCCTGTCCTGTAGAATTATGTCCTGAACTAGTCTCGTCCTTACAGCCACGAGTGCTTCAATGGTATACAGGTAAAGAGGCATGTGACATCAAAGGAGACAATAGCTTTGTCTGCATCTAACTGTAGATGTTTGATTGTGTCAGCGAAGTCCTCTGAGTTGATGATATGGTAAATGGCTGAACTATGGGTCTTAGTGGAGTTCCTTCCTTGTAAATTTAGGGTAAGCCGTAGATACATGGAGTGGTGTTTTCAAGTTACAGTCTGCGGTACAGAAGTCAATTAATGACTTGGTCCTTGTCCAACCTCTGCAGTATTTTTGTAGCCACTTGTTAGATTTTGTCTCAGTGTCACTGAGTAAGCTGTTAATAGTGGACTCGTAGTCAGCTGTGTTCAGGATTTAGCTTGGCTATCCAGGTTAAGTCCTTGTTTAGGCCATATTTAGTCCCACACTTACAGCTCCCTTTATCCTTCTGCATCTGACCAGAACACAGAAGAGTACAGACAAATATTCTATGAGTGAGAAAGGTTTTACTGTCCTAAATCAAAGACACAAACTGTATCTTTCCAATGTTCTCTGTAACTTTGTCTTTGATTGAACCAAAGCTCTTATTTTATGAAAAAGCTACTGTGTGTGTTCCCTTCCTGTTTGTCTCAGGTGAGTCCACAGTGACATCATCACTCACTGGTAAAATTATGTTTTATTTCCAGGTCTTTTTCAGAGCTGGTAGTTGAGGGGGTGGGGCTGGGTGTGTTGTCTAATCTATTTTAGAACTAAATGTGACCAATACTGTGTACTTCTTAAAACGCCATAAGTAGGGTTTGAACTACAGGCCTTCAGGAGTCTAGTCCAAGTGTTAGTCCTCTTTACTATTGCAGACTTTCATTATGTGAGAGTTTTGTTTTGAAAGCTCATCAGTTTGTCTTTGCCAAAGAAAACATGCAAAAACTTTGAACTCACTGTTCATAAGCAAATGTCTTAACCACTTGACTAATTGTTACATATAGTTTTCACAATCTGTTTTAAATGTAAATGTTAAAAATACTGCTGTGTACTTTTTAAAAACACTATAAGTGGGGTTTTAACTCACAACCTTTGGCTTTCAAGGTTAATCCTTCAACCTTTTGACCAACTCAAAGACATCTATGTAGTCTGGTCTTAAATGTAAACAAAAATAAATATATTTTATGTAAATTCAAATTAAAGTGTTTCTTGATGACACTTTTTCACTGAAAGAAAGAAATGTGATGAGCGGTTTTGAAGAATTAAAGGTATAACTGAAAGACATTGTGGGATTTGAACTTGTAACCTCTTGAGTTCTAACTATAAACTTTGCCTCTTTAACAAAGACAAAGCAGGAGAGGAGTATGAAACAAGAACATTTCCAAACAGAAACATTCAATGACAACTTCTTAAGTCAATTGTTAACTGGCTCTCTTTATTTTCATAAAACACAATTTCTCACTTTGAACAGTTAATTTAATCTTTGTCAAGCTATGGAACCAACCAACAATCTTCTGAACTCAAGACTTCTACATAAACCATTACATTACAATAAGAACACAGACAGTGTCTTTTTGAAACAAGATCCTATGATCGTCTTTGAGAAATGTTAGTAAATAAATAATTGGGAGTTGAACCAAACACCTCTCTCTTTGTCAGATCTTTTGATCACGAGTTATGTTTGACACAAAAACACTTTAAGACGATGTGACTGTGTGAGATCACATTGGTGTCAGTTTAGAGGGAAAGGCTTGTCTTTAGTGTTTCTCTTTAGTTGGAATCTCAAAAACTAAAACAGAAGGACATCAACAGACACATGCATTCTTAATTGTGGGGTTAAACTTGTTTTTATTTAAAACATTTTTAAAATAAAACAACAGCTGCAGACACTGGGCCTGACTCCTCACTGTTTAAACTGCTGTTACCTGTAAGCCCCACCCCTTCAATACACCTTCATCGGGGGTGGGGGTGCTTTTGCAGAATGGGGTAGTATCTATACAGTGCTGTGAAAGAGTGCAGTGATATCTAAGACTCATTTCCAATTATCTCAAACGCTTAATCCATTAATAATTATATTTGATGAACTGAAATATTTTGTGTAACAAACCAAAAAAGTTAACAAAAAAACTGTACCTCCACTCAATACCCGGTGTGTTAAAGGGGACGGGGCTTTAGGAGCCAGCAGCAGTTTAGACTGTGGCAGTCACTCTTGTGTTTGTGACTGTTAACCATTATTAATGTGAACAGTTAATGTGCATAAAGCTAGTCTTCCCTACAGTTGTTTTTTATGTGACTTGGAAAAACACTCCAGACACTTCCCAAATTCCCAATCATCACCTACCAGTGCCACGTCAGAGTCTTACAGTTCCCAGTCCTTAGGGATGACGAAAGTCCAGGTCTCCAGGTTTCCAGATATAACCAAATGCCAGTTTAACTCCATCATTTGAAAGCACACAGGTAAAGGGATGTGAGAGGTCATGAGCTCAAAACTCTTTCTTAACATCTAGTTATTGTTCCAACCAAATTCAGTCTGGAGGTGGCAGGTTCAATTCTTATTCAATTTTCCTCATGCATGTCATCTTGGACATGTAAACGTCTAATTTAACATCCAATTAACTAACACCTACAAAAACATAGCTTTATCGTGGATAATTAAAGGCAATAGGAGTGTTCAAAACTTGCTTAGGTTTTAACAGGTTTTTGGGGGCGCAGTAGAGCATTGATAGAGAGTTGTCCTTCAACTGAAAGGTAGGTGGTTTGATTCCCGCTCTCCCCACAGTTCATACTGTTGTTGTGTCCTTGGGCAAGACACTTGACCGCCCGTGCCTCCAGTGGTGTTCCAGCTGTAACACTGGTGATTGGAACCTTAATGTAAGTTGCTTTAAAAGAAAGCGTCAACTAAAAATGTAACACTAGTGAATGGAAGCTTCATGTAAGTGTAAGTGTCAAAACAAATAAATAAATTAAAAAAAAAAAATTTATGCTTGCAAAACAGAAATTTCATTGCAGTTATTCCTCTTTATTGTCAATACCTTGTCCAAGTTACATATAATTTAGAATGTAAAAGTCTCCACCTGAAATGTGAAAATATTTAATTCAAACATGTCATTTCACTTACTTCCTGACTCCTACCACAAGGTGGCAGAAAACAACTATTCCACAGCCTTCAACACACTGAAAAGATAATTTACTCAAGTCTGACTTTACAAATAGGTCAAGAAGTGGACGTTTATATGCATGTTTGCTGTAGTGTATTGTTCAGAGTATTATTGTTTAGAATTGTCACAAATAAAATTTTTCTCTGGTTTTGGCTTCCACAAGTACCCACACGCCACATTCATTGAGGGAGTCACTAGAAAGAGCAGGGCCTTAGGGCGTCTTTGATACAAACAGGAAAGATGGTTTGGAACGGCTTCCAGGACACATGCCTTCTGTTGTTGACTGTCAAACATGGAACTGTAACATTTTATGAGGTGGCATGTACACGCCAGCTCTCTTGGACAAACACACATCCTCTCGGGGAATTTTTAGCCAATTCCCACAAAGATGATAAGTTAGGTTAAAGGAATATGTCAATGGGACATGAAACCAAAATAGAGAAGATGAATGGATAGGTGGGTGGGGTGGGTGTTTTGTCTTTTTACTGCATTGGCACAATCTTTGTAGGAAGGAAAGTTTACATAACATTTTTCCTGGTATTGTCTAAACCTTTTGTTTTGCCTCAAACTCCACCCGTTTGGTATGAAAATAGACAGAACACAGGATATGTCTGTCCACCACAGCAGTGATGTAAAATGTCATTTATGTAAGCAAGTTCAAGATAGTTCCTCATGCAACAGTGATATTTGTCCCAGAGGCACTGTTTCTCTATAGAACAAAGCTTATAATATTTATTTGTATCAAACACGTGCACACAGTAGCTGAATGTTATTAAATATGGACGTTCTCCTGCAGGTAATCGAGTTAAAGTAATGATCCAACAACAAAGCAACAACACAATCTGCAGAAAGAAATAAAGATTTAAGCTAAAGCTGTCAGTTACACTCCCAGATGCTCTACAAACACCTCAAACTACATTTCATTATCATAACACAAGTTTAAGCATGTAATCAGCTACTTAACATCAACCTACTTGTCTTAAGTTACATTGTGAGAAGTGAGTTTCCATGCAGTATTTTTCTGTAATAATGTACAGAATACAATGGGGGAGGTGCCACTGGCTGTTGGTGTTCAGTGGTAGCAAGGTGATGAAGCCAAATCCAGTGGATGTGCCGTCTGTCTGGTAAAACAAAGAGAGAAAGTTACTTAAGTTGAACACTGACTTATCAGTAGAAGTAGTTAACCTTTGCAGTAAAATCCATATGAGACAGTTATAAAGCAGCGGCCACATAAATCCTCCATTTAGTGTCAACAGAGTAGCTCACTCACTATACCTGATGACATTTAAAGTTTCAAGTCTGAGCAGCCTGGTTTCCGGTGGGAGCAGTGTTCCCTTTAACTCCTTCATGTGTGGAGAGCCTTGACACGTGGAGTCATGGAACTCCTGGAGAGCGACCTCTTCATATTTTCACAGTAAACAGCCCCTCCAAAGCGCTTGCTGCCTTCCCTCCCGTCTCTGAACAGTGGCCTCCTTTCAGGGCAATCACTTAAGGTCCTATTAATAATTTGACAAGTTTTCTCAAAGATTAATTACGGCCAGCTCCGAGGACTGCAATTATGCAGGGTGGAGAGACTCCGTAAACCTTCTCCATTTCCAGGCCCAATTTTCCACTTATCAACATGTCAATGGGGTGGAGAGGTTGTCTAACAGCCTCTCTGATGCATAGATCCCCATTAGTTTGACAGAATAAACAGCACTTATTTGCAAATGCACTCCAATTTCCAAACAGACGTCAGGGATTGAATGAGGGTCGAGAGGTAATAGAACCAATCAGAAAACCACACAGCAAAATTAATCTGTGGCCGGTTGTTTCAAATCTCCAATGTGCTACTATTGTTATGTTTATAGGTTTGTTTGGATTGTTTGAACGTGGGTTGTATAAGGTACTTCTCCACTGAGAGTGCATTACTTACTGTAGAGAAGCTATTTAAGGTAGAGTTTTTTTATTTTTATATTACTTTCATGGAAGTTGATAATATTGATGCAATAAATAAGGCCCATTTAAAAGTTGTATATTCATTCTCATTTCATTCAGATTGGCAGTACTCATACAAAGTCATGAGCTCAGACTTCCAAAAGCAACGTTCCACGCAATTAGCGGCCCAGTTTGACCCAGTTGAGCCTCTTCATGAATGAGAGTTGAACTTGTGTCAGTGGGGTGAGGTGGCAAGTAGCAGGCAGACACCATGCATCACCATTGACGAGTGGAACGCTCCTGTCCTTCACAGCAGATGGTTGGTACAGAGCCAACCGGCCGGCCAGCCAGCGCTCGTGTTCACGCTAATGTGTGTGCGTGTGGTGGTGGGGTGGTGAGTACAATGCAGCAAGTGTCTTCATACTGTGGTCTGCCAGAGATAAGAGCCACCTGCCTGTCCCATTCTCCTCTCTGATGAACTCTCTCACTACAGTCAACAGTGGCCATTTTATTTCAAAGCTCCATAACTCTATTATATCTGTAAAACTAAAAAGGTCACTTCAGAGATGAATATCAGGCTAATGTATAAGGTATTTATTTTTGTGTCACGTGTAACAAGTTTTAATCTATGAGTGAGAAAATGCAAGGCTCAGAGGTGAACTTTGAGCACAATGCCCAAATTGTTCCTCCTCCTTGTCTGAACGGGATAACAATGAGCCATTCATTTTCCCTCTGAAGGGCCCTAATTAATTCCAACTTTACATTCTGACCTACAATCTCCCCTGCTCGTACCACATCCATCAATGAATCAGAGTGGACGTGGTCGGCGACAATTTGGCACAAAATGGTTTTATTCACTTGTGATGGTCTTAGAAGAAAATATCAATGACTGTTGCCAGCACATTTAGAGAAAGTGAGCAAGGATAGAAATACCAAAGACAGAGACACACTGTTTTGTATTCTGTGCTGTGAAAGGAAAATCATTTAAAAGACAGGTTGTTCTTAAAGTCAAATCCACGCCTTTTAATATGCTGTTGGAAACCTATCCCCTTTGATACCTCTTCTGCTCTAGCGCTCTGCACCATGACACACGCAGCACAGAGTTCAAGATGGTCCCTTTACCGCGGCCTCGGCCTCTTGCCCCTGTTCAGCTCGTGTCAAACAGAGCTTGGCGCTGTTTCCTCCTTCCTGCCCTACATCCGAAAAACAGAGGAGAGACGTGCGGAGGAGTGAATTAAAAAAGGATGAGAGTGAAGTGTGTGTGTGTGTGTGTGTGTGTGTGTGGGTGGGGGGTGGGGGGGGGTACAAGGTTGAAGCAGAGAGAAAGTGGAGGGAGAAAGCATGAAATGTGTGGCGGGGGGGTGTCAGCGGCGGTGGGTGAAGGGGGCACAAAATGGGGAACAGAGGCCGCTTTGTTGATAGCAACTGCAAAATTTACGGCGGATCATTCGCTTCTGCCGATCTTGCTCCCCCGGCCTCAAAGACTACCTCCTTCCAAGAAACACATGGTAAACACACACGTCCACACACACAGGTCTGCTCACACACACACACACACACACAGGTCTGCTCACACAGGTCTGCTCACACACACACACACACACACACACACACACACACAGGTCTGCTCACACAGGTCTGCTCACACACACACACACACACACACACACAGGTCTGCTCACACACACACACACACACACACACACACACACACAGGTCTGCTCACACACACACACACACACACACACACACACACACACAGGTCTGCTCACACAGGTCTGCTCACACACACACACACACACACACACACACACACACACACACACACACACACAGGTCTGCTCACACACACACACACACACACAGGTCTGCTCACACACACACACACACACACACACACACAGGTCTGCTCACACAGGTCTGCTCACACACACACACACACACACACACAGGTCTGCTCACACAGGTCTGCTCACACACACACACACACACACACACAGGTCTGCTCACACACACACAAGCCCACACACACAAACAGGAAACAGGCTGGTTAAAGAGCTTGTAACATGAAACTGGCTTGGCACAAGTAGGCCAGATGCTTGATAAGTTATTTCCTCTTTTGCACAGAGAGGATTATGGGAAGGCCAACAAAAATAAGGCCTTTATTTCAATATGAAGAAGAGCAGGTGAAATTAGGCTACTGTTGGCTGCAGACCTTAGGAAACGGATAATATACTGAAAACGTAAGCCAAAGTAATGATTTTGCAAAAATTACATAGCCATCTATCAAATATCGATCAAATGCAATAGAAAATTCCAATAGAAAATTTGGCAATAATAATGGCAAAAGAGGAAAAAACATAATATGTAAATGCATAAAATGGAATTATGCTTACCACTAATATTTCTGCAACATTATGTAACACACACATCATCAATGGGCCAGGATCATATTCCCATGTGAAATGAAATGTGGAACCCAAATGGTTGACACCTGCTGAACATCTGTTTAACATAAAATTGTCATATATTCATAGATATGAGGGCATTGTTATATATTAGAAGAAATGCTGGTTCATCTTTTTTGATCAGGCTTCACTGTCTAGTAGAGAACCAGTCATATTGGGCCTAACTAACTGGACAACACAAAAGTAGCAGTTTAAATCCTATAGAATATGGTCAAACACAACTGCACAACTTGCCTATACCTAAAACGTACAGGGCATGAAGGCCCACCAACATCAAGCCAAAGCTAATAAGCACCTGTTAACTAAATATGAGGGCGATATGTCACCAGAGCCACAGCTGTGCACACCGTAAAAGTGCATAAACATTTGACGAAAAACACTGCCTGGAGCGATCATGGTTCCCGAAGTTGTTTACTTCCGGTTTTTACTGCGCAAATTATTTGATTGCTGTTGTGTGCACCATAGACATACATAAGAAAGGCTAGATGTCTCGTCCGCGCTGTCGGCCAATGGAGGTCGACGTCCGCAACTGGCGGCCATCTTGTGACAGGCAGCTTGCTCACTCGTAACATTGTGTTTTAATGGTGCATGTACTTTTTAAATAACCATAACTTGCTAAATTTTCTACCGATTTTTAAACAGTCTAGTTTGTTATAAACGTCAGAGATATACTTATGACACTGCATACTTATGAATAATTATAACCATGGACTTCCATATGAAAATAACATTGAACAGAACATAGAGATGCAATGAATATACACACGCCAAGGAATGAATGAATATATATATATATATATATATATATATATATATATATATATATATATATATATATATATATATATATATATATACACACACACACACACACACACTTTTATAATGTTAATATTATAATAAAATAATTTGAATTATTATGTTTATTTTAACTTCTTGAGGATTGGGCCATTTACTAGGCTTTTCCCCTTGACATTGCACTGCGCCTACTTCAGAGATCACTGTTCCCAGCTATTTTTGCCTACCATCAAATGCCTGACCTCTTTAGAAAACTGAGACCCTGTAGTTTCTTAGGAAACAATCAGAATAATTATGTGAAGTACTTGCACAGAGTTATAGAGGCTAGAATATTGTTTTTTCTTTCTGTTGGATAACAAGCATCTCATCTGACCACATTTCAGCTTCTAGGTCTCTTGATATGACTTTAGAAACACAACTGAGTCCAAGCACCAGGTCTTGTAAAGCTGTGTACAAAAGCAGATCCATATAGAATGAAATATGAGTACTTTAGACCATTGATTTGCCAAGGTATGCTCATGCGTTTTGTAAAATGCCCTATCAAAACTCCCCATAGGACTTTTGGTTACCCAAAACATAGACATAGGCTACATAATAAAGGCTTACTGTGTGGTAACCTCTTGGTAACACTCTGAAGTTTCTTGTAGACTATTTGGATTGTATATCAGGGGTTCTGATATAGAATTACTACACAAAATATGGAATAATTACACAAAAGTCTATTTATTCATTTGTTGCAGAGGACATATCTACAGCTGACAGGCTTGTAGAGGTGACAATGACAGCTGGGAGGGACTCTGTGTCATCCTGTGCTGTCACATTGCCTCTGCATGGTTTAACAACCCCACACCGGGCCATCAGCTTCCTGAAGATGTACTTGAACTGGCTGGCATTAGGGTTGTTATTCCAGCCACCTTAAAAAAAAAAAAAAAAAGATATATGGAGTATAGTACACAGATATTAAATACATGCTTTAAAAATGTTTTATGCTTAAAAAAAAACTAGAACTGAACTAGCCACCCCTGAATGATCTTTCCATATAAATTAAGTTGCATCTCATTATCATACAGTTCAGACTGTATCAGTGGTGATAAATTCGCAAACAGATACAAATACAGGCATTTTTCTATATACTCAAAATGGTTTGTGACACTTCCAGGTACTGTGTATGTCTTAGGGTTAGGGTTAATGTGCATGTCTTCAGAAAACACATTTTACAAAAAATAAAAATAATAAGATGTTTTTAACAAACCAAACCGATTGGAAATCATGTGCAACTTAAGTTATATTGAAAAGAAAGAGCAATTCTGCCTCTCCCACTGATGTAAAATTGCTGGGTAGCAGCTAAACTGTAACTACTAACGTTAGGTCTCACTCAAAGCCAGCTAATAACTACAACCACATTCACAATGACTGTAATATAGATAAAAAAATTGGTTGTCATAAAATCGTTATTGGTGTCAGTAAAACTATAACTGAACAGCTCGATGGTGGTCTCAGCCTTGATAACTTGCACAAGTAACGTTAGCCGTGATACACAACTATGCTGCACGATTAAGTCGTCTTTCGAAAAGAAAAGCTGCAATTTCAACATGTTCACGCATCCAGAATTATAGCCACATTATTAACGTTTGTAAGAAATCAAACATTTTGTAAATCCGTCAAGATTTCAGCGAGATAAAAGTATTTATGTTCGTGCAGATCACTCACCTTACATCAGGTACCATGGAGTCCGATAGGAAGCTTGCCTGCTTCAAGATGGCCGCCGGTGATGCCGTCGGAGACTGCGCCGTGAGACATCTAGCCTTTCTTATGTATGTCTATGGTGTGCACACGTGGGATAAGTGGGCGTGGTTATCTTTGCTGAAAAGCTATACTCATCTACACTTCTGTACACTTAAAAATTTGTAAATTTGTATATTTGTTTGTAAGGAAATCTTTTCTAAAATTATATGATTTTCATTAAGACAAAAGTCAGCCCATTGATTCATATTATTTGTTAACAAGCATTTACTGCTGTAGCTACTGTTTCTGCTCTCTCTAGCTCTTACCATATGCCAAAAGATATGATGCTTTTTCCTTACACCAGCCAAACGTTGTCTTCTCTTGTAGTCGTGGCCTGAAAATGATACCGCTGCTCCCTCGAGGGACTGACAACAAATAGTTGTTGAGTGCTATTATGTTAGCTGGCAGTGGCAGAAAAATGCACTAACAATCGAACTTGCTCAGCAGAGGTCTAGAATTCAGATGTGCTTATTTTATGTTATGCGTGCAGTTTTTTACAGCACAGTTATAGAACTTGCTGGCTACTGTATTAGGCTTACTTCAATAAAAAGAAAAAGCGCTTATTGTTTTACCTGTAATCTGAGACTTTCCAGACACCCTGCTCTTACGGTGAGAAATACACAAAACATACACATTTATTGGCATTTTCAGCTCTTAAAGGCAGCACAAAGTCTGGTGCCCACTGTGTTTAGCAAAGAAAAAATGGGATACCTGGATGCATTTTTCTATTAAAGAACACTACAAAGTCTTTTGGCCACAGCGGATTTATCTGAATTTTATCCAGGGTTCCATTTTCTCTGAATAAAAAATAAAACACTGTAAATTAATGTTTAAACAAAATCATATGGAACACACAGAACAAAAAACATTTTTTTAATCATTTTATTTGAGTTTTTAAAGGCCCTGCCGAAATGACTGCACCAAAGTCTGGGATTCATACGTAGTCTTGAGCTCCAAATACTTGTTTGAAGATGTCAGAGAGACTTGGATAAATTACTGACTGCAGCCTTGCCCCTCACTCAAACCTAACGTCGCTCTGAGAGACCATTCATCGTCCTCTGTGTATGTCGCAGCCAAGGCTCAGCTACAAGCAAGTCCACAACCCAGTCAGTTTACTCCTCCGCTGTGTGTGAGAAGGAGACACAGTGAGTCTTGGTTTGTGAGGGCCTCTTTCTTCAGGGTCATTGAGCGCAGGTGACCACAGGAAGCTGTTTTCCAGAGCTTTTCCAGCGTTTTGTGTGTGTGTGCGTGTGTGTGTGCGTGTGTGTGTGCGTGTGTGTGCGTGTGTGTGTGTGTGTGTGTGTGTGTGTATGTGTGTGTGTGTGTGTGTGTGTGTGTGTGTGTGTGTGTGTGAACGAGTGTGTTTTCAGCTTAGGACTGTTCCACCACAGGAACTTCCTCCTTGGGCTAACACACACACTGATGCAAGGACACTAAAGGACAGGCACTCCCATGTGTGGTATTCACCCAGCGCTGGTGCCAAGGTGAGTGCCGATGCGTTCCAAACACCTGAGAGATTTTATTTGGAGCGTCACTTTGACTACTACTTGGTCAGAGTCAATACATGGCTAATTAGTGCGAATGAATAAGTTAAAGACATGTTTAAGCTCAGTCTCCCCAATGGGACATATAAAAAATACACTCTTTTATATTTGTTTAGGCTAATGCATCTTGCTGAATATTAAAAAGTGCACTAAAGCCTATAAACCTCTGTGCTTAAAGGGGCAGTCTCCCCCCCGTCATGACAGACATGCCTCGTTATTTTGATAGGCCGGTTAACAAGCAGCAAAGTGCCACACTTCTGCACCCAATGAGCTCAAGCAGGACTCTGTTTTCTATATTAATCAAGCAGACATTCCAGGCTAAAGGAATTCTGTTGCTTTTGGCTCGGGGCCAGCTGCAGTGCTACCTCTTAAGACGCCTTGCAAGTGAAATGACATGGTAAGTGTACGGCTTGTTTTTTCTGCAGCAGTGAGGCAATCAGAGATGGAACACAGAGGTATGGTATGCCTGAAGGCCGTTTAGGTGTGCTTATATACATAGAGCATGAATCAACAGTTTCAAATGGAGAAAACGCAAAAGGAACTCCCGGGTTATAGGGATCCAAGATGTGGTACAGATAGTTCTCAGTGAAGAGTATATCAGTCTAAGTGCATGAAATAACAACAATAACCACCAAGATACGTTCATACAAAGTGACTAAATATTGGTCCGTACGTATTTCATGGCTTATCTAACCAAATACTCCTTTCACATAATACTTAAAGTGAATAAATTGTAGTGTATGTCTCTTCCCCATTTACAATGTTGTAATATTGCTTTACATTAGCTTTACATCATCAGTCATGTCTGTACCAAATGATAATGGTTTATAAATAAGTTATTGTTTCTTACTAGGTGGGCTCACTGTAAAGGAAGCACAGGTTTACCACAGCCCTTGTTTAAATTTATGAGCTCATGACATACAACTAATAATAAACTAAACCTTTCAATGAAGACTTGTAGTAAAGTCACAAATCAGTATTTAAATAGACATGTTTTATCTTGCGACATAATCTACAGACTTTTTGTTTTTCTGTAGAAAGTCCAACCACAATGCAATAATGCACTTTCAAATGTTGGGAACTGTCCAGATGTAACAGATGTTTTCTTTATACAGTATTGCTTCAAACCCTACTGAGGGCTTGGTATCCTGACGCTGCATGTCCCACTTCTTTCTAAATCTTCCCCTCGCTCTGAAGCAGCATGCCCCTCAGAACAGAGGAGCCATTATCTTGTGAAATATTGCACCTGTGCTCGTTGGATAACTTTGGCTGAAAAGCTGTCTCTCTCTCTCTGCTTTCGTCTCACTGTTTTTTTGGAATCTCGAGGAATCCCAGGCATCTCGGCAATCTCTGCAGCCATTGACAAATTTCTGTCTTCGGGCTGGGGAAGCACACATAGGTAACCGCATGTGTGTTCAATGAACGCACACACCTCGGCTGGGCTTGGCTGTCATCGTGAGCTTGTCAGCCTGCCGCACCTGTGAATGGTAACAGGACTCCATGGCTTGCAGCGCTCTCAAAGCTCCCTGACAGACTCAAGAGATCCATTTCCTGCAGCAGAAAGAGAGAGTGCATTAGCAGGAGGACTGCGCCATGACATACAGTACCTTTCCCTTTAATTAATGATACACCCCACTATAAATCTGCACTGCTGCTGACTTGAAACCTATGGAAGGTTTTTAAATGTCAACAATCTATTACATTCTCAGGTCAAACAATTTCCTGTTAAAGCAAGCATTAATTCAGAATGGCAGACTACAGATCACCAGCAGTTTAAAACAGCAACAGGGTGTTTCCAGGGCCGCACCATTTCCTCCGTAGCATGTACATGCATGCAATTTGTGGTTAAAGACTCTTAATAATTGTTATTAAAGGTGTTCAAAGGCAAACGAATAAAGCCACAACAAGTAGTTATGGGTTTGGAGGCACTAAGTGGTTGAAATTACCACTAATCTAATTATTGAAAGCACCCCATTTAACCAGGAGGCTGCCAGTTTGAACTCCTGGTGAAAATGAATCATCGTCTTTGGATTACTTGTTTAGTCAGTTACAGTATGCATGACTAAGCTTTGACTTGTCAATTGTTGACATTTGTTACAGTGAAAATAGGAATGTTCTTGATGTTTTTTTTCCTTAAGGTTACGTGTTCCTCAAGTAATCTAGTTGGGAACACAGCTGTTTTTGATAATGCGACATAGACACAGTAGAAACACTTTAAAAAAAGTGTTGCCCTTCATCTCTTCAATGTACTGACATGTTTGTACTGCAGAAACATTGTGATCCCTTTCAAACCTGCTCCTTATAAGAAATGTAATAAAGTCTTTTCAATTGCTGCCTCCTGCATTAGTCACCTGGCTTTATGCCTAAAATAAGAATAACCATTCATAAAAAAAGACTTGACAAACTAGCTGCTCCAACAAAATACTTCATTGACAACATCACAATAACACCTAAAGCGGGGCACATTGGGATGTTCACTTCTGAGAGAGAGGTGGAAAAAACCTAACCAAACATTAAGGAAATATATTCTTTAATACTGTGTGATTAATTATTTTAACTGTACAAATTTGCAAACCAACTTCTTCTTTTTCAGCTTGGTAACATCATGTGAATAGTGTCATTGATCCAACATGGAAATATTCAAATCAAACACAAGGAACAAGGATGGAGGGCATTTGCAAGTCAAAGCTAGATAGGGATAACTGACTTTGAAAAAACACTACAATACAAACTGTATGTATCAACAAAGGAGAAGTTGAATGTCCATCATCACGTCATGAGCTGGATTTGGATTTGGAAGTTAAACTCCTGTAAGACAGGCCTTTTCTTGAGATTGTAAAAAGCAAAGGAGATCATGTGGAACAAAGCTCTTGGAGTAGAAGATATGATCAACCAGTGCGCCATTCAGCTCCATTAAAAACAGATTTCCTATTTATATGACTCCGGCTTAATGATGCATTGGGCAGTTCATGAGGAGCTGAGGTTCAGAGACAGGCCGTCCTGAAATGACTTGTACAATTTACTGTTGAGCGCTAAAGTCCTTGTGCAATAGAAGCTTCTGTACGGCACTTTATTTAAAAGTCATATGGAACATTATCTGAAAGTTCTGCTCAAGAGTCAAAGAGAGCCATTTAACCAAAGTCTTCAAGAATTCTGGCGTCCAGTCGGATGCACATTTTTGCACAAATGTGTCCAATATGGTACCAAGAACACCAAATAAAGTTTTTCTTTGGTATGAAATACACTTTGGTCTCTCTTTTGTGCAGAGGGAGGCTTATTTTAGATCATGTCATGTTTAGTCATGCACATGGGACTTCTCACCTTTGCTACTGCACTTTCACTAGCTTTCCCCACAATATGTGAATCTTATTTTTATTCTGATTATTACACTATAGATAAACCTCATGATTAAATAGCCAATCACTGAGTGACCATTGAAAAGAGTCATCACTCTGCTGCTGCTAAAAAGAATTTTGTTACAATCAGAATTGGCCTGCATGTGCCGTCTTTGGGTGAAACGTCTGGTTAAAAAAGTAGGATGACGTTGCTGTTTAACACGAAAAGCCACCACAACAAGTCCAGCAGTTTACAGGAAGCTATACACCGCAGAAGAAATGTGTGAACAATTGACAAGCCACAATTGTCAAGCCTTTTAGAGACCTACAGAGATGATTTTACAGTCACAACAATCATCATAGAAATAACAGATGTAAGATGCTATTAAAAGATACCATACCATACCATATGTCCATTGGACGGGACACTTCCAATGTTCGGTCCAATGTCCCATGAAATATCTGTAAAATACAAAAATGTCACAGTTTTAAACGGCCACTATTCCTATTTTAACATTATAAATGTAAGAGAAAGTTGCAATGTCACACTTCTGATTTGTGAGTTTCTGTGCTGCTCCTACAGCAATTAGAGTTATTGTACATATCATGACAATGTATCTATATTTATGTATACTACAATTAAAACAAAGTCAAGGTTTTCTGGAGCTTTTTAATTACAACTATTTTTTTTTACTATCCTTTATTATCCCTGTGGGGAAATTCATGGCTGGTGCCCAGCCAGGTACCCTTGTCCTGTCGCTAACAGGAGACTATGGCATGTTTTGATGTTAGTGGCTGAAAACAGGAGTACCTGGAAAAAATAAATAAAAAACTTAAGCAATGGAAGAACATGCAAACTCTAGGACACAGAAAGTCCCCATCCAACCCGGGAGTCAAACTCAAGACATTCTTGCAGTTAAGCTGAAAACCCAGTGCTGCTAAAATTGTAAATTGTGTGTTTACAGGTGGTAGATTTCTGAAAATGTGGACTGATTAAAGAAGGGATGATTTTTCATTTGCAAAAAGACAGTCAGAGGCTATGCAGTGTGGAAATATAATCACTCTAACTATGATAGAAGATTTGCAGTGGTGTACATGTTTAAATTACAGTTACAGTTTTAATGCTTATTGCTGCAGAAATACTTGCTCATCGGTGCTTCTTTTATGCTGATTCGTAGCGACAAACACATTTACAATTGACGTTGTTGATTTGGATTTAGGCAAACTGTTACTAAGAACTGTCAGAAGCACGACACGTGGTCTGACAGGCCACAAAGGTTTTCTTATAGGCCCACATATAGCCACGGAAGGAAAAAGACACCGCTAACTTTGACATAATCTCTGGCACATTGTGGACAAACTCTAACAGCCATGTTGAAGCAACTTTTTGGCCTCCAACTAGTTTCTTTTGTAAGTAATGTTTGGACCATTCTGTATGAAAGCTCAACATAAACTCTGTAATTCAAAGGCTGTTAGTGATTACACACAAGCATCCCTCCCAAAACACATCATTTCCACAGCCTTGCAATGGGGTATAGTGAGCTGTCAGACCGCACTAATTCGCCCCCCCCCTTCCTTTTTTTTATGTGCGTCTGCCCCACTGCGTAGCGGAGGGATCAGGATTGCCTTTCAGGATAACAACTGAGGCTCTAAGCTGTTGGTGTGGATGTGTACGGGGGATGAACAACAATCGCGCCGCTAAGCTGTAAAGAGCCTCGGAGCCACGGTGTCGCCAACAAATATCTACTGGCTGTCAGCAACGGGGCCGACTGTGTGTGTGTGTGTGTGTGTGTGTGTGTGTGTGTGTGTGTGTGTGTGTGTGTGTGTGTGTGTACGCGTGCAGATGAGCCAACTTCCTGCGGTGGATTCAAGTTAAGTGCTGCTATTAGACTTAGGCCTCCAGTTGGGCTTCATTGTCTGGGGCCAAAAGGACTCGATTATGCTGACAGATACACACACGTGCGCATGAATACACACGAACACAACTAGTGATATAACTCTTTTGATGTGCACAACATTGAGATTAAAATACACCTGCAAGACATTTACATTTTCACCCAAAAGGCCACAGACATTATGTGTACCAAAGAAAACATGTTGCTTAGTAAGTTTTTCGTTGTTTGAAAGTTCCACGGGTACAATGGAAAGTTAAACCACTGCAGCTGAGGGGGTAGTGTAGATTTAACCTCGATTCAGACCTAGATGTGTATGTGTGTGTGAACTGCCGCCTACATCGGAAAAAAAAAAGATAAAAAAAGAGAAGGTACTGCTTCTGTGAAAACCTGTTAGTGGTAAAGAGCTAAAGAAGTGTGGTGTAGTTTCACACCTACATCACTCTGCTGTTGCTAAAAACAATTTTCTTACAATCAGAATTGGCCTGCATGTGCCGTCTTTGGTGAAACGTCTGGTTAAAATGGCTCAGAGAAAAGTTTATTTAAAAATATAGCCTATATATAATAATTCGGGAGACGTGGCTGTTTAACACGAAAAGCCACCGACAAGTCCAGCCGTTTACAGGAAGCTATACACCGCAGAAGAAACGTGTGAACATTGACAAGGCTGATGAAGCCTTTCAGAGACACACAGAGATGATTTTAAAGTCACACAAATCATCATATAACACATGTAATATGGTTGAATGTGAAAAGAAGCCACATTTCTTGTAATACTATGTAATGTATAACCTCAATTACAATGTAGGCTACAGGTGTTATTCATTGTTCACTTTTGGAGGTTTAGGCTTGTATGTTCGGCCCATCTCCCCGGCTCCCAGTGCACTTTGATTGCTTAAGCCCAGGCGTCAGACAGACAGACAATGTGTCCATAAAGAATAGGCCCGCTTCCTTCCTGTCTTCCTGTGCCGCGTTCTGCCTTGGTGAGCAGGGTGAATAGACCGCTCTGCCCCACAGCCGCCATGAACCGCGGGGGCCACGGCCGCTAAAACCAACAAAGAGAGCCGTTCTGGGGCCTTTCCCCCCCACATACACACAGCTCACATCCCCTCCTTCTTCTTTCCTCGCTCTCGCCTTCCTCTTTTATCCCCAGCGCAACTCTCTCTGCTGCCTGCCAAATCATTTGAACTGCCGGGCAGATAAACAAGCTCCCACTGCGCTTGTTTGGAGTTTTTTTTAATAAGCTGGTTTTCACTTTTTCAAGCTAGAATAAACCTGTTGGTGACATTTTCTCCAGAGAAAACTAACGAGGCAGGGTGAAAAGTAACGTTATGTGACTAAATGGGCTGTCACTCCTCCATTTGGATCAGACCCTATTTGCGTCAAACAAATCAGTAAAGGCTAACATTCACTCTGTTCAAATCATTAGGAAAAGTTTCACATTTCCTCCCAATGTTGAAGCTTCTGGCAACTATTAATTATTATCAAACAATGCTAATTTAGCACTGTTTGACAACTTGATATCATGTCAGTTATGTTCATTTTAATTTGCCATTGTTTTGTTTGCTCAGTTTTGTCAGCAGCTCAAACATGTGTTCCAAAAGACAATATGCCTATATTTAATATTATCAAGTTTACATAAACTCAATGTTAATTAGATTGATTGAATGAATATTAAATATTTTTGTCCAAGTGTTGCTGCCGTGTAAATATAGCTGTGCAAGCTCAAAGCAAATTCAAATGTAAATCAGGAACTGATATGGACTAGACAAAAACATTACATTGTAAATTGCTGACTGGTACCTACAACTTTACAAACTATCTGAAAAAAATCCTTTTAAACAACTCAAGAGATCATTTTGGCATCAGGAAATACACAAGACCGTTCTGAAAAGGACATAGTAGTCACGCACTGACAGAAAATGTTTTAACATCTATGCAAATAAGAATAGATTCAACGGCAGCAACGATGCATTTGCTAACCAGTTATTATAGCTGCTCACATGCAGGAGGATAACATAAGCAGAGCTGCAATGGAATAATTAACATCACACTTATTTTGATGAAATCACTAGAAATGTTAAAATATTGTAAAGTTGCAAAACATAAAAAAAAAAAAAAAAAAAACAGTAGCTATTATAGAAGTATTTTCACTTTGTGTTTGGGCTTAATGATCCTCCAACACTGCTTTTCCTGCCCAGGCCACTGAAATATATTTTCCCAAAAGAAAATTCTTGCCCTCCCCAGCCCCCAACAGCACTCTCCCTATGGGAATACCAAGTAGGAGCAGGTAGCAGAGAGGAGCGTTGGGGAGCCAAAATAACCCCAACCATTGAAAACAGGATGAATGCATGCCGGGCTGAATACAGGGGTAAACTGTTAGGTCTTTGTCATTCAAAGTGATGCTTTTAACCCTTTGCGGTCCCTCTTCCTAACAACCCCCCCCCTCCCTCCCTCCCTCCCCTGTCCCTGCACCAGGCTTTCCCTCTTCATTCACAGCTGACACAATGGAGGGAGAAAGTAGGCTTGTGACTGGAAAAGATAGAGACTAAACACAAGATCAACTCACCCTTTTCATCCCTGTAATGGGATTCGTATTCTGCCTCTGATGTTTGCATCGTCTCTACAGCTGTAAAATAGGTGAAAGTTGATAATTATATAAAGCAAACCCCAAGCAGTCAAAGGCTTTGGAACAAATAACAAACAAGTGAGTACAGGTTGAGCCACGGCTTGTCAATCACTGAAAGCATACCGTGCCGCAAACACGTCCGTATGCTGTCAACAAGTGTCAAAGGCTTACGTTTCGCCTGCAGGGACATTCAAAACCCAGGAATTTCTGAACCAGCCTTTGATAAAAATGAATTGAAGAAGTGTTTGCAGGAGAATGAAATGAACTTGAGTCTAATAGCAGGCTTACATGAACTTGCATAAAAGGAAAAATAAACACAGGAAGCAAATGGTTTTTATACGATACAAAAGTAATAGATGGCCCACAAACTTCCTGAGGAAAGGAAAACATTTTTTGGGTTGCACACAAACAGATGTTGCTCATGAATGCATTCCTATACACTCAGATTGAGCAGAGCCAGATGTTTTCTCTTGGAGGGCCCGAGGTGAACATTAATGCTTCCTTGTTTGTTCTTTGTAAACATCATGAAGCGATCGTCTTGCAGAGACAAAAAAAAAAAAAAAAAAAAAACGAGCTCACACTTGATGATAGCCCTGCTTGAGATGCCGTGCAGAGGCTCAATTAAAAAAAGTCAAGTACACAGCCGAGTTCTGCCTGAAACAATACGAAAGAGCAGAGAACACTTCCCGTAAAGGAAGTTGTCACCTGAGATAGAAATCCCTTAAGATCAAACAGAAAACACATGAACAAAGACAGACTTCAAGCTTGTTTAATTTCAAAACGTTAATATATTGGTCCTCTAATTCATAGTGAACTATTCATCCAGCGCAGCTCTGACATTCCTAAAGGTCACCTCCATCTGCAGCGTCTACACAAAAGCCCCAAGGGTGACACATTAACAATGCCTTCATAAAATAAATATCTTCATTATAAAATAATAAACCTTCAAATAAATATATATTTTTAACTTTACACTAAACAATGTTGGAATTAGAAAATAAATTTTCATAAAAAGGTCACTGTACAATTTACAAGTTGAAGGGATATGTTTTTCATTTGTAAGTTACAATAAATGATTGTTTTACATTCGCTAGAATGTATATCGATGAATAAACTTTACTAATTCAAATAAAGGTGGATTTATCAAGGTGCCTCTGGTGTGGCAGAAAAAGTTCACAGTTGAAGTATTATATGTACAAAAATAAAACATCTGTCAAGCTCATTTTCTAATGTGTACATCCTTTGCATGTGCTACTTTACATACATTTAGTAACAGGCGTCTGTTCGAACAGTATAATATATATTAAAACTCATTGGGACGCTCAGAGTAACAATGTGTGGGCACTTGGGTTAAGAAAATACCTTTTGTGAAAAAACAGTAGTTGCTGTATACTCCTGAACACAGGGAGCACATATTTCATGTTTCAAGTGACACGTGTAATGCTAGAGTAAGTGCACACACCTCTGGCACCTGAAGTTAAACATCTGTCAGCCTGATGCAACATTTGAGGCAAAATTGTAGGCATTAAGGACTAGGTGTTATAAAACAAAAAGCCAAGCACAACTGAAATATTAGCTTTGATTAAACATTGCAACTAAAACTACTGGGCTCAAGGCGTCTCAGTTCAGGCCCACACCGGTTTTTATGGGTTTCCCAATGTCTTTGCTGTGGACTGGCTTTGGGTTTTAGCACCGACAGCCGGGTCGTGTGGCCCGGTCGTAGCAGCTCTGGCAGACGCTGACACAGGCTCTGGCCGGGAGGTAGCACAGCAGGCAGGGGAAGAGCAGGGCCAGTAGTGACACAGTGCTCCAGCGAACGCAGCGGCGTGACTGGGAGCAGGAGAAGGGCCTATCAGCGCATGTGTCCTCATCATCGTTCGAGCAGTGGTAGAACAGCCCTTTGACGCAGCACACACACGTGCCATACTCCACAGCACTTTGGGCCGAGCATAAGCACCGCCGACCGCACATCCAGCAAGAAGGTAGCACTCGTTGGTGCGTGCACTCTGGGCAGCGGCACCGGCCACACTCCTCGCACCTGTCCCAGTGTTTATGTAGACCATTGCCCGGCACCGCCAGCACCGGCCTGGGGTCATTCAGAGGTTTGAGCTCCTCTGAACTCAGTTCCACTCGTTTGGGCTGGACGTAGATTATCTCTGTGTCCAGGAGCCTGTGGCCTGAGGACGAGCTGCCCACGCTGGTCCTGAAATTGCTCTGAGACTGTTCGCCGTTGGACAAGTGCAGTATGCTGTCCCTTTCAGAGTCAGACTGCAAGTTGCGAAGGTTGTAAGCCCTCTCCTCTGCACTCTCCTGCTGACCACCGGTCCCAGGAGATGGGGACAGCCTGTCCACAGAAGGCACTGTGGGCCCCTCAGAGTACTCATTGCTGCTGCCAATCACTATTATCTGGTTCAGAGACAGCACCGGCTGCCTGCTGCTCAAACCCAGGTCAGGGGAGCCCTGGGTCTGAGGAGGCCGTGGTTGCAGCCTCCCTTCGTCACGGGATTCGGACAATGGCGGTGTCCACCTTTGGCGTCCTCCTCCCCCGTCGCTGTCGCTCAGACTTGTGGGATCCATGTCGGGAGTGAAGGGCCTCTCTGGCTGGCATGGGACACATCTGAAGTCCTGTAGAAAGAACAGACAGTTTATACATGTATCAAGTCATGCAAATGATGCCATGCAAATAATAACGGCCCACAGAATCAATTCAACACACATGATAGGAGCAAGACATAAAGGCTGTACAGTAGATGTCAAAGGCTTGTAAGGTTTTTGGGTTATTTTAACATATTGTGATAAACATCAACCCCTAACTCAATTATTAAAAGTGTATGTATTGCTTATGAGCCATAAAAAAAACTCTACAGCTGTTTAATGCATGAGATAAGTTGGACATGTTGGAAAATCAATATTTCAATATAGTCTGTTAGCTTCAGCTCAGGAAAAAGGATAATTTACCCAATTCAATAAGTCATTTTGTATACTACAAAGTATTAAATACATTTCACAAATATGCATTGGTATTAATTAATATTTATTTATTATAGTTAGGTGAACATAGCTTTTACCATCAGAGTAAAGAGACTAAGTTCTCTTCCCTCACACCATTTAGTTTTTAAATGTCATCTTTAAGGCGGGTGCACGCCACCCCACTGCCCCCCTTTTCAATGACAATACAGCAGGGCCTTTTGTTCGTCGCATGACAAATGGCCTGCAACAGCCGCCTCCCATTCCAACACATTTTACATTGGGACACAAAAGATAATGAGTGACAAGATGAAAAGTGTGAGGCAGAAAAGCCCATGTAGTGCGCGAGGGATGTATTCAGGGCAGTGCAGCACCAGCTCTGAGGGTTCTTTAGGATTTATGAGCTTTCTTCTTCACTCTGGGACACTCGCATTTGAAACTAGAAGGTGGAGCATGGTAGACTCTGAAGGTCTAACTGTGTGCACGCCACAGTGGGTGGGTTAAGTGCTGGGCTTGGGACTAACTAGAACAAACTTGTGCCAACTTCAAGTAACACTTTACTTATCTTTTTTTTTAATTGCTTCAAAACAGAAATGACAAAGTCTTAGCAAGAGATTAGCAGCTGCACTTACAATCAAAACACGTCTAAGCAGTGATCAGCAAAACAAAGACAACAAACCCTGATGACAGGACGTAGGTTCGTGCAAAGCCATTCAAAGTTCACATTAAGTCAAGTCTTTATCATTTGTTACATAGGCCTACAGCTAACAAAGGAGCTGTACCCTATCAGCTTTAACAAATGCGACAAAAGTACATGAAAAATGTTTTACAAATCTTTGCCACAACCACATGTAAGGAAGGCACAGTGCGCAAGTGGCCCACGCCAAAGACTTACAACTAGTTAGTGTTTGGCAAAATGCTACACTTACCGTGCTTTTCGACACTTTATCCCCCGTTTAGGTGAAATTAATCCACTTTCGTAAACAGAGTAGCCTATTCCTCCACCTTGAAGTCAGTCAGGAAAGCCGTCCGTACAATCCATTGAGAAAAAAAGTTTCCGAGCGGAGTTTTCATCCAAAGCAACGCTAAGACGCAGCGTTAAATCCCACGTTTGGCGTAAGAACACGAGGCATTAAAACAGGCGAAAACCCGCAGCCGGGAGCGTACACTTTGTCTGACTTCCACAAAGCAAGAAAAACAATTACCAAACTCCAGCAAAGAAGTAGTTTGAATCCGTTGTGTTTTATCCGCGGGGCTCTGGGGGATTGCAAGTAGCTACTTTTCTCATGCGCGTGTGTATGTGTGTGTGTTTTTTTTCGCTCTTTCCGGAGAGGAGGTCGAGATTTGGGCTGTAAATGGCGTCAAGCTGAAGGGGGAACAGAGCGCTTGTTGTTGCAGCGGATATCTCGCATCCGGTGCTCAGCCATTCAGCCATTGGCCATTGGTTGCCAGAGAGCAGCCATTCACAGGCCGTCTGATCAATTATACTCCGGGCAAAGAGGAATTTCAGCCCCGGAGCCAAGTACTGCTATTGCCCTCACTAACTTTTACTTTTGTTATATCACCAAGCGTTACATTATGCTTTATCAGAACAACACGCAACAAGAAGAACGTGCCTGTAATGGATTTAGTCTGTTTTCCAATGTAGACACGTGACACACGATGCACGTGTTACAAAAACATGGCCTTGTTACTCAGTAGGAATAGAAGTAAAAAATATTTTTCCTCACATTTTCAATAAATAAAGACGAGATCTTGTTCACTATCTGCCAATTTGTTGCAAAAATTTGATATGAGTGAAACTGCAGGCTTAGAGCGCTGACCTGACTGCATCCACTGAGGTCACTAAGGTTTAGACTTAAGTTCTTTTATTCCCCAGTGTGTTTATTAATAAATAGGCTATTATTTAATAATAATGTGTGAACCACTGAGGCGGCTCGCAATGAGAATAAGACCAGGGATGTTTTATGAGACCATCAATGGCCTATAGGCTTACATGTGTGGAGAAGATATATTCAATAACATATACCCTTTCCTCTTTAGAATGCACAGTATAAGAGAGATTTAGGGGGACTTTTTTACCTCAGTATTTCCAAAATGCTGTGGATAGACAACTACAGCTTCACTTATGAGCATACAATAAGATAAAAATGTGGCACACTGTTTGAGGCAAATTAAATTAAAAATATACTTTAACATAATACGTTTAGTTATTTTACTTTGCAGGCAGCTAACCCTTTAATCACAACCTTTGCTTGGTTTCCCAAAGCAATAGACCTAAGGATTTAAATTGCCATGAATTGGCAGGGCTATATGTTAATCAAACTTAATATCCCAAGATGTCTTACTTATTATAAGCTCCTTTACAGTCTATTCCAGGCTGACAGAGTTCCAAGGTCAAAGGAAATCCAGGGGAATTGTTATGACTAATGAAGTTTAGTAGAAGCGGCTGTGAATAATTGTGGACAGGCGCCGCCACGTGGACTTCTCCTGACACTGCAGTTAATATAGTTCGGACTGGCAAAGCTAATCAAAAAGCATAAAGTTAAGCTGTTTAAATATTTACAGTCACAATGCAGTGAGCCAGTAAGCTGGTGTTTAAAAAGGGGCAGAATTCACCGCTGTCTCCTGCTGATTTATTTTAATAGACTGTTTCATTGATTCTGGTGAGAATCATTATAAAGTTGTGAGTAGCACACCATTGGTAAAGGTCATTTTAATTAACTCAAAAGCCTGGCTCAACAAATTAACTGGGATCCAGGTCAGGAAGCTTTTGAGACTTCCTCTGTCTTTAAACAATTTGTCTTTGTTTTCCTCATTACCCGCGTGCCTACTTGCCCCAACTTCTAATGTATTTCACATCTATTTTGCGACAGTTACAAACGGAAGAAGAGTGAGGCCAGACCGAAAAAGGGTTTGACTGGGCTCTTTTACACCACCATCTTTGCAAATGTTTCTTACTTTTTTTCTAAAATAGCAGTAAAGAAGAATTTACTTAATGGAAAAACTAGCGAAAGTGACTTACAAAAGCAGAAATCCATATATGAGGAAACAAATGTTATTGGTCAGAACTTTTAAAACATGGATTGAACAAAGAATTTATTTTCAGGCAAAAGTTTACTTTGAGCTTTGATTGAAATTCGATTTTAGTTAATTTTAGTTAATAATGAGCTAGAAATGAGTCCATAAACGAGTGCTCATAAAAGTTACCCCTAAAGATCCTAAACATCAGTATTATTTTATAATTGCCAGACGCCCAAATTGAGTGCTGTTCATAGAATTATTGACATTTTTGAGTGTATTCTTGTCTCTGCAGTTTCTTCCCCAGACTTGATTTCAGTGTGAACATCATTCATTAACCGTGCTTTCACATCTGTGGCCCCAAATTTGAGAAAGATCCTCAGCAAGCTGTAGCTCCGGCTGATGAGCCACTCAGCCGTGCGTGTCGAGTCGAGGTGAAGGGTGACGACTGAGGCCCGTCTCGTTCTGGTGTTATTTCACACTGCCGCTCCTCGCTGATTATGTAAACACTCGGCCTTATTGGGGAAACGTACACACGGCGCTCATTTCCCTTCCAAATTAAGGTGCATCGTGGGAGTTGTCCAACACTGCGGTTCTTTCTGCTGAACTCGTATAGCCATTACCTTTCACTCAGTCATCCTTCAAGCTTGATAAATGGCTTCTCACCGTGGAGCCAGTATACGTTCTGAAAATGGACTATTTAAAGAAAGCAGAGTTACTTCAATTCCACCAACTTTTATGTCTTTTGCCATGAGCGATGGCCTTCTTTTCTTCCCACAGAATACCTGAACAGTGAATCTTGCTCCCGCTGAGCCCAGCAGAATGCCCTGCACATAAAGAAGAGAAAATTGAAATGAAACCTAAAACCCCTGCTGCTGAGGGACATGAAGTGTGTCTGGATTGTCAAGCAGACACCGCAAACTATTTGAAATGGCTTTGTAAAGGACAGAATCTTAAAAGTCCACCCACAGCCACCCAGGGTTGGATTGCCAAAATGAGGCGAGCTGTTGAGCAAGGCATTACTCACAAACGCTTATCTTACAACACAGTACAGTACAGTATATGTTCATGTTAGGAGAAAGACTGGCTACATATAACAATATTCAGTTTTTAATCAAATCTGTGATGTTTTTATTTACAGAATGATGCGTGCAGCCTCTGTATCCATGCTCCCAACAAACCTGGTGATGCGGCACAACTAGCAACCATAAACATGCGCCGAGATTTTACCACACAACACCACCACGATCAATAACCTGTGTTTTCAGCCAATTGTAAACTGCCGCTCGCTCATTCATCATATCTAACCCGGTTTATTCTGATGCACACTGTATTCCTCCCAGTGTGAAATGAAGAGCAAGACCCCGTGGAGTCTCTCAATACTGACTCTTTTTGTTTAGTTTTTTTTTTTTTCCTCAACTTTTCATTACAATAGGCGGTGTACACAGAGGCGATGCCCGGCGTCTCGGTGGATGCTCACATATAGCATGCTTGGCTGGGGCAGAATTGGAGAGAGGCGAGAAGGGAATGGCAGAATAGTTGCTGTGGGTGCTGCAGGTCGTGACGTGGGTATTGAGTGGGGCAGGCTTTTGTGTGCTGCAAACTGGGCCTGCCATGCTGCCAAGCTGACAACTCATTTAATAAGTTTGGTTCAAGTAAAAAGGCGCCTGCATGATTGAATTTGTTGTAGCATGGGTTTGTTATTATCTCATGAAATTAGGTTTGAAAACTATATTAAATCTCTTGTAAAGTCAGAAAGTGAGCATTTATTATTTATATAAAGGCATTATTGAGTCTACTCCAGTGAAAAGTTTCGGAAAGTTGTAACAACAGAACACATATGGATTAGCCTACATGCCTCATTTTTCTTACATTGATTGTCCAGTCACTCCTGACCTCTGCACTGCACTCTTCTTTTACTAATGAAACTATGGCTCAGTAAGACTCTGAGGTCAAGGAGAAAAAAATAAGATAATAAAATAAATAAAAGTATGGCTTGAAGGAAAATCCAGGTTAGGTTTAAATTTAACAAACTTGTAAAAAAAATAGACTAAATAAATAAAAACAATTTTGGGACAATGTAATACTTTCAAAATACCCAAGCCCATCTTTCATCCGGTGATTCCTCCACAGTGCTGCTGGAGCAAAAGCCTCTGGACAGGGTTTAACTTTAGCTCTACTCTTGCTGTCTCTCAGTAAAGTGACGGATAAAAGCTAGAGGTGGGACCACAGTGGAGTTTGTGCAGAGGCAGGAGTCTAAACGAAGCAGACGGACTTCCCCAGACGGGGTCACTCTAGTTTTAATAAGAGTCTGTGTGTGTCATCAATCACTATACAAAGCCGCAGGACTGCTGGTTTGGACTCCTTTAAAGAGGAAGTTGTTTGACTAAGTGAAACCTGGAAATTGTGCTCCAACTTTTTAAGCAATGCCTAATGCTGGTGATGCCTATTGTCCATTCCCAGTGAGCTCAATACTATATGGTCTTATTCTAATGTAAATTCTACATATTATTATTATTCATGGAGCCTATATTAGTTTTATTGTATGTGGTCTCCTTTAGAATAAATTGACACTAATTATGAGAGGTTTTGTATCTTTCAGCACCATGGAGAGTGAAAAAGGACACTGCAATATTGTCTGTTCTTTGTCTTCTGACATGGATTGAACCTTTACCAAACTATATTGTTTTAACATGCACGTAAACAACAACCTTTACTTCCAAAGATTTCTTGGCTTGTCCTCTTTTCAACTCTTCCCAAATCCATCAAGCAAACCCATTTTCAGAGCTTGACCAGGTGCGCACTAATTCCACCCTAAATTTATATGACCTAATTACATTAAAGACCATAAGGCTACGGTTCAGATTTAGCACAGGCCCTTCTGTTGCATTTCCTTATCATCTGCTACCAATGTCTCCAGCACAGCTAAAATTATGTGTCCTCGAAAGCAAGATGAGCGCAGCAATGAAAAATCTTGCTTTTAGTTTCCTTTGGGAGGTCACGCTCTGATATTAACAAGGGAATCTTTTATTGTAAAGTTTCCAATAAACAGTAGTGTATGAAAAGGAGTGTAATCTCATCGTCACAGCAACCTTTTTGGCAAACTGTGCTTACAACGGCATATTTCTGTGCTCTCCAGGGAGTTGGTAAAGTGTGAAAATAATGATGTGATAATGCATCTGACAAATAGGTGAGGTGTGATGTGATGCGAGCTGTGCACGTTCCCCCACGTGCCCCGATAGTAATGTGTTTCTTTACACAATGAGGTGTCACTGAGCACGCTTGTGTACTCTGAGTAAGTGTAGGATGGATGTTCACACCATAAAGGCACCATTCGGAGTAAAACAAATATAAAGTATACAAAAGCACCATATCAATGCTCCATGTGAAGGTTTTGGTTAGGTTTAGGAAAGTCAGATTTTCTGAAACAGTGCAGTTAAACTATGAAGCTTTAACCTAATGTTTTCAGAGAATTGTGTATTATTGTTGCTAAGTTAAGCCAAATAAAACCCATTCAAATCCACATAAAACCTGTTCAAATCCATCTAAAACCAGTACAAATCCAACTAAAACATTTTCAAATCCACATAAAAAACAGTTAAAATCCATCTAAAACCAGTTCAAATGCCACTAAAACCTGTTTTAATCCAACTTAATCCTGTTCAAATCCAACTAAAACCTGTCCAAATCCAACTAAGATCTGTTCATATTCAAAGTATCTTTTGTCTCTGATAAATGTGCAAATTTCCAAGTATATTACCTACCAAATTTATTGAAGGGCTAAATAAAACAAAGCAAAGGGCCGCATTTGGCCCCCGGTCCTTGAGTTTGACATGTGGGATCTAAACAAACAAACAAATAGGAATATCGTTCAATTTTACATCAAACTACTAATACTTTGTTCTTATAAACTTATCCTGATTTTGACAAAACTAGAAAGATAAAAAAACACAGTTGAGTTTTTCTGCATCGACCTCTGCCACACTAAGACCCCAGCTGAGCCGCCGTTGTCAGGCTTATTAACTCCACTGGACTTGTCCATCCAGCCAGCTTGACAGCAACCACCCACCGGGCAAACTTTCATGTATAAAATTCTGCAGAAAGGGGAAGCTATTTTGTAAAAGCTCTATTCACTTCAGCGGATTGGCAGTTGGAAGGTTCCTCGGAGGTGCTTTAAAGCAGCAGACACATACACATTTACATACTTGCATGCACAAAGACACACAACTGTTTCCAGCATATCATTACTGTGCAGTCCCATACACCTTCCATCCTCCTCCTCCTTAGAGTCACTGGGAGCAAAATTTGATTTCCGCCTCATAACTCTCTCCATAATGCGATATCGCCAGCATTAAATTGCCAAGATAACCTTTATCAGAGTAGAGGTGAAAGCCCTGAATCATTGAGCGGTTATTCCTCTGCCAGGCAAGAAAAACAAGACTGGGGGAGAGGGATAATAGATATTTTCCCTCGGGCAAAACTGCGGACAACACAGCGGCATAACCGAGCCATTTGGACAGAATCCACCTGGTGACAAGAGAAAATTGAGACTGTCAAATGGAGAATGAACATAATTCGTCCGCCAGGTGACTGTCACAAACTTTGTTTCCCTTTTGGCCACAATCAGAGATTTCTAAGCTCTTGTCTGAGAATGATTCTGTCTTTGTTTATTCAACCTAAAACAGAAAAGGCCTCTCGGGACTTGCTGCACTGGTCTTAGTATGACTCTGAGCTCCCGTCCAGCAAGTCAAAAAGCTGGTTTTCTCTCTCATGTCTCTTCATATTATTCTTTTTTTTGAATCATTGATGAAGTCATACATTCAAAAGGAATCTCATAGCGTTGACATTGGCTTCTGTTTATAATGTAGAGAATGTTTGAGAATGACAACGACTGTGAACAGATTGGTAATTGGCAATTAAAAAGAAAGACAAATCATTTAATTAAAAATGGAGTATTTTCAAAGGATAAAACTTTCAGCCATCAGTAAAAACAACTAGAGTGTCCTCTAGCAAAGTCAGAATCAAACCTTTACATCACAGCATTCGTTTCTGAGTTTCTGAATGGACTTGAAGACATTTAATTCAAAGGACGGAAGTTTAACTTAGTGTTCTTTGCGTCGGCTTTAGTCGGCACAGTTTGAGTGTGGAGCTCAGTAGGAAACCTTATGTTCAGACCTCAAGGCCTGTGGAGGAAATGGCATTAAATAGCCCACTTATGAGTTGCGAGCAGATTTTTATTTGAGGTTATGGTCTTGGGTGAGAAATGATTGAGTCATGACTATGTAAAGAATGTATTCATTGTGTAAGACTCACATTTTGTTCTAACAGAGTAGCCAGGGTTGAGTCCTTCTTTTCTTAGTGGAGCGTTCCTATGTGTCTTTTGTAAGCTGTTTGTTGCATTTTGCACCAGGGTTAGAACTGGCAAGTGGACTCTTATTGTATTTTAATCAACAGGCTGGGGATTTTTCTCAGCTGTTCTTTCCATTGAGATCTATAGTAACACTTTAAATTGTATTAACTCTGCACATATTGTAAATGGGGTGAACTTTGGGTCAAATACAATTGGGCAATCGAGACCACTGTTAACAGTCTCGTTCCAAATCCCATCTCAACTTGTACACTGCCGTTTCACTCATTGAAATGATCAAACACGTCTCCATCTCTATCTGCTGAGATTCTAATGACTTAATTATTTTGAGCAACATTTTCAACATTGGTTCCAAAGAGCTAATTATAAAATAGGAATAAAAAGGCTTTGAGGTCGGCGTGATTGCTCTGAAATAGGAAATGACTTCTGTCTAAAAAGTATGGAGATGTTTAGAAGTACCTTGATTAGACAGAGAAATGAAGTCACCACCTGCGATAATGAGCGTTTTGATTATGCATTTCTGCTGGAAATGAGAAAAATGCAGCCCCATATTGAGCTCAGTGTGAAATTAATGGGCTGATAGGAGAAACATGAAAAGAATAATAGGGTACATTTACCGTTTACTGTTTGTTTTCTGTGTGGAATCTGGTTAAGTGTAGTCCGGTCAGTTAAAGTAAGGGGAACGGATCCTATGCTGCCAGACAACACGGAAAGCACTTATAATTTATCACAGACTGAACGAGTAATGATTAACTTCAGTCTTAGCCTTTGATTACGGACCGTTGCTTTGACTAAGCATAATAATGAAGTGGGAATCTGATTATGTATTGGTTTGTGGACGTTTTGCATCTGTGTAAAAAAGTTTAGTGATTTGGTTGGTGGAAACAAAGGTTCACTGAGCAAACCTCACTTCAAAACCAGCTTTTTTTGAACAGCAACACTATTTTACCCTCTGGCTTTGACAGCACCAGTCGTGTGTCCAACTGGCCTCAATTGAGCATTCCTCTCAGCTATAAGGCCATCTAAATTTTCTTGCTGTAAAAATATTCAATAAGTGCATACATACAATACACCACACAGAAAAACATGTGGATCTCTGGTTTATGAGTTTTCAAGAGGAAGTAGCTCACTTTTGGAGCCAGCCTCTAGTGGTCGTTTGAGTTATTGCTTATTTTGCATGTGTACAACAGAAGAGAAATTCATTTTCAATCACTACCTTCACATAGTTCTCATTCTCTGTTTCCAAAAACTATTAACTTAAGGTCATCTCAGGTTAAAAATGTGATTTTCTCCTTTTTTGTGATGTGCAGAAAGCCTAGAAACACTTGGTAAATATAAAAAAAAAAATAAAAAAAAATAAAAATAAAGATTTCTGTCCCTGAGACGATCAGCGAGGATTACCACTTTCACTGTCTATGTACCAGTCTCTTCCCTTTTTATTTCAAATCTGACTCTCTCTGCGTGGAGACGCCTGAACGCTAGAAAGGATCCTAATGTTTTCAGGATAGCCACGACGACGCAGCCATACCAAATGGGAGTCAGTATTGAGGCGGCGCTAAAGCAATCTGCTGTTGGGGCCAACGTGAGCGGACTGGGGAGCAGTGCGCTTGCATAATGTCTGGGCTGGTTCGGATGGGGAGACCAGCGTGAGATGAGGCACTGAGACAGGTCCCTCTGGATATTACGGATTAATATTATAATCGCCTGTCCTGCTGGAAAACAACACGGCCAAATTTCAGAGTTATTAGCATTTAGCAGCAAATTGTTTTGTTTTGTTTGCCCCCTCAAGGCTACCAAGTCATTGTCTGGTCTGATTTACAAGTCTGTTTCAAATTTGAAAATAAGTTGTGCATGGTTCATAGATGAGAGCAAAAGATGTTCAAGCCTTGCTGTGGAGTAGAATAAAATGAACTATAGATGAACAAATATTAAAATACGGCTAGAACATAGACAGTATAAAGAATGAGGTTGCTAGTTACTCTCTATTGCCTCCTAGTGACTGGCTGCAGTATGTGTTACAAGCACTATTTTGATGATGCAAAATTGAAATATACCTCCCATATATTAAATTGTGCATATCTCTACTAAATTTGTTTATTTCTGAGCATTTTTATAAAACCATATAATACTGTTTTTATTTGAATGCAGTGCATTCTTCACTGCCTGCTCTCAGACAAGGCGGACGCCTCCTCCTGCTCCTCCTGCCTCTGGTGTATGCTTCTTTTCTTTCGTCTCGTCATACTAAAATTCTCTTATTTCTCTTTGACTTTTCTGCTTGCTGGACTCCTACGAATTGTAAATGGATCTGATTACCTGGTCTCTGAGCACAATTAACACAATTTCTTTACCATAAAAAGGTTCACCGGGAGAACCCCGTTGCCCTGGTGGGACCTTTGCGGCATGCTATACTCACAGGACGCCGGGAAGAACTGGCAAGTTCTGTGTTTAGAAGTTCTGTCCATTGCGGACATTGAGGATGTATTTCTTTTTGAGATTATGATTCCTGCTCATTGGTCTGGGGACTGCTTTAAACTATCGAAAAATTTGTAAGACAGCTACCTTTAAACCTACCCAGCCGCTGTCTGCTGAAATTAAACAGTGCTTCTGTGACGTGAGTGACAGACTGAAGGGATTTACAACAGAGAGACGAACAGTCCGAGGAACTGACTCGACATCTTCAGCACGGACATGGACATACAGAAAAGAGTAAACAACACGAGAGTCAGACCGGTGAGCTGCTACACAGTGTTACGGGCTTGACTATGGATAGGAAACATCAAGGTTACTCCTCGAAATGGACCCACGCACGTGACGCTAAAAAAACAGAACTGATTGATTATGATCCGGATAAATTACCGAAGATTATAATATATAAATTACAAATTTCTGTCTCCCTTTCCTATGCCTAAAGTCCCTTTTCTTGATTAGAAGTCTGGCCAGCAGCTGGGTCTTATCTTATCCTCCTGTTACTCCCATCAAGGACAAGGCCACTCAGCTCACTCAACCAGCACCGCCTAAACATCTCACAGACGCAGTCCCTTTCTTACTATCCTATCAACATCATCCCAAACCAATCGTCTGCCATTTGACAATTGTCTTGTGTGGCTTGTAATCTTTGTTGTGTCTATTTATGTATACATGTAATATAATCCATACAAGACTAGTCTATCTTGAATCTTGAATTAGTAAGAATGTTTTTCGGTCTTCAAGAGGACAAGCTCTTCCAGGCTACATAACTTTTTCTCTCTTGTGTTCAGCCTGAATAATGGTAAGCCCCTTGCTTCCTGGTTGTTAACTGACAACATTGCTTTGACAACTAGTATGTCACAATGTATTTTTATGTATTTTGTAATATGTAGCTAAATGGTTGTTTCACTTCACAGAGATATACTGTGGCCTGAGAGCACCTTTGTAGGAGTAAAATAAATACCCTGTCGGTGTTGTGACAGCCCATCACCCTGCAGTGACGTCCCCTGTGTGAAACCGGTTTTATGGTGCCTGTGCAGACAGCTGGAGGTGAATGAAAGTGACCCCAGATCCATTTGTGGCTAAAATTAAATCAGCAAAAATCTTTCGGTTAACAGAAGGCCGTCAGTTCTGGGAAAGCACATCTTCACGACCTCACATGAACCAGCAAAACACCTGCTGTCAAGCGGCAGAGGTCAAAGGTTATGAGAGACTAGTTTCTGTATGAACTAGAAGCCTTTGTCTGAGCCTGACCCTAAATCTCCATTTATCTCACTTCATCTCACTCCAGCTAGAGCTTCTTGTGATGCAAAGAATAGATTTCTTCCTTTTCTTGCCTTTAAGTACTTGAACACTGCTGGCACTGTTGCAGCAGGAACGCACAGTAAAAGATAAAATGTTTGCACCTGGAAATAAGTGGATTTTCGTGTTATGATCCAGGTAGAACACAGAATTCAACAAAATACACCCACATAACTTCTACACACTGTTCTGCTGCAGTTCAGCCCAAGACCTTTCTGAAAGTGTGTGGGTGCCCATTTGCATTTATTAGGACTCAAAGCTCCCCCTTCCCATGGAGTTTTGACCTTTTGTTTTTTAGAGGAAAAAGTCCTTTCCATTATCTTTTGTTTTCCACAACTGGCCTTATACTTTAGTCATTTTAAAATTGACAGTGGATTGATAATGGTTTGAACAAAAACACAGAAACTATTAACAGCACGCCATTAATTATCAGCACAGGTTATCTTTAAAACATTATTTGAGAGAGTGAGTCTGAAAATGAGAGGGAAAGTACATGGTCCAGTGGGAGTGCACACCCCAACTACTACAGGGTTACACAGTTGCACAAGTTGGAATAAATTTGAAGATACTCCGCTTCATTGGCTTCACTTCATCCCTGTGTGAAATGCATAAAACATAGCAGTCCTCTCAAGATGTAGTGCCATAGTTGATATGCTGTTGATGTGAGGGTCTTTGTGCTGTGACAGTTCAAAGTGGTGTTACATTAGCGGACAGCAGAGGGAGCCACCATCTGCCTGTTCCTCCACAGAAGCATGTCTCCAATGCAGCCCTTTATGTCCACCTACACACTGCAAGAACCGAAAAACGAAGCAACAACTAAAACCAAAGTCTTACAATGGATTAAGCTTTTGTTATAATTTGACAAAACTAGAGTATTTCTGATCTGCTCTCAGCCCGTTACTGACCCAGTTTATGTGAGCTGTGCGAAGTCTGCTGCCTGTCATCTTCACACGGGTTGAAAATGACATGGCAGAAAAGAAAAAAAAAGTTGTCTACAAGCTTGAGATTTTTTTGACGTGGACACACTCCTTCCTTGCAAGTTGTCTTTTGATTCTGAGTCGTAATGAGCTCAGAACCAAGGGCTGCAATCTTGCTCCAAAAACGACAAGCCCCTCCCCCTTCCTGCCCCACTGCTTTATCCCAAGTTGTTCCCCATAAACTGCCATTTACACATCCCCAATGCCGACATCTCTCTGCTCGCCTCTTCCACCATCCCCCATACTTATCTTGTCATCTGTAAACAACAGCGTGAATGGGCTACATCCGAAAGGGACAATATTAGGAGACTTAATCTTTTCACCATAGAGCGCAGAGACGACCGGCGAGAAAGAGCAAGATGGGCTTTGATAAAAGGAAGAGAAAGATATGTATCATAGCAACTGGTGTTACCACCCTGCTCCAGGCAAAATCCGTTATAATTGAACTTTCCTTTTAAAATACATGATCACAGATTTCATTAAGATGGCCCGGGTCTACACATCGGAATGAACTGACATTTGTTATATGTCACTTTCGATGCAGCATTTGGAGATTTGTGAGATGTTCTCCTGTGTATATGAAATGTTTTAAAACAAGAAGATTATTTTATTTGTAGTTCAAAGACAGTACTAATAAAAGGTAGACTTGTTTGATTCAAACCAGAATTTCCGGTTTGAAATGTCCAGTGGCATGTGGTTGAGAGTTACATCGTCGAAATTGGAGTGCAAGTTGCTTTCAAACTTCTATAAACGTTTCAGCATTGACAGGACCTTTTTTAAATGTAAGCTACCCACGGCAAAGGCACTAATGCAACCTCTACCATCGTAGATCCAGGATGTTGTACTGTGCGTGGATTAGAGGCTGGATGGTTCCTGTTACTTTTAGTCTGCATTACACGGCGTCCATTCAGTCCAAAAGAATTAAAAATGTTGATTGATCTAACCATAGAACAGTTTTCCATTTTGCCTGAATTTATTTAAAATGAGTTTTTGTCCCCGAGAAAGTGTGAGTGGTGTTCTTCTTCTTTGCTTGATATAGATTTAACTTACATTTGTGGACAGCATGGGAAACTGTGTGGAAGTGTTCAGTGATTTACCAAAAAGAATAATGTCTGTTTTTAACCCTTAGATGCACACATGGGGTCAAAAAAGACACCACAGGTTATTTAAAAAAATCTTTAAAACGAAAAGTTGTAATATATTCATATTCCAGGTATTCCTCATAAAATGTTTGTGACATGAGGCAATTTGAATTTTCATAATTTTTTTATTTATTTATTAATTTTAAGAAAATTCCAGTTTAAGTATCAATACCTCACTCTTCCACAAGTGGGGTAATTTTTGACCTCAAGCTGTTCTTATGGAATCTTCTATAAACAATTCTTAGCAGAAATCCCACTTACACATCTGATGCCATCTTTCACATCTGATGCAACTTTGACTAGTCAATACTGTCTAATGTCTGCAGTCCACCACCCAGGTTGGTCATTTTTACACAGCAACATACATGTAAGTATCGTCTCCATTGTGCAATGGATTCAGACACACAGGTCGAAACATCACCACTGACAACTTCTTCACCAGTGTGCCTCTTGCAGAGCATCTTCTGGAGAAGGGTCTGACTATTGTGGAAACTTTGCGGCAGAACAGGCCAGACATTCCTACATTCATGAAGGCTTCCAAGTTCAGAGAGGTCCACAGCACTGAATTTGGGTTCAATGACAGCAAAACCATGATAATTTATGTGAGACAAAAGGGAAAGGCTGTTCTGCTGCTTAGCACAATGCACCACAGCAAGATGGTGGATGAAAACAGCCCAAAGAAAAAAACAGAAGCGATCCTCTTCTACAACTAGACCAAAGGAGGAGTAGATACTATGGACCAGATGGTTGACAACTACACCTGCAAACACCAGATGCAGAGGTGGCCCATGGTGCTTTTGTACAACATGTCGCCGCTCTAAATGCCTATAAATTTTTCAGGGCTCTGCACCCTGAACTTTATACAGGCATCACCGATGGACAACAACACTTCCTCACAGAGCTCTCAAAGGAGCTTGCGACATCTCAAATGAAAAGACGACAGGAAGGTTCCCCGACCCTAGCAATCTACAACACTGAAACAATAGGAAGGTGTGGAATGACAAAAACTGCTGCAATCCGGCCACAGGATCTCCAAAATTTGAGAAATGTCTTTAGTTTACTGCAAAAATGCACTGATTTCAATTGGGGTCATTTTTGACCCCACTTGTGGAAGAGTGTAGGTATTGGTAGGTTGTGCATCCAAGGGTTAATGCAGTGAGGCTTGAGCTTGAAGATCATAAGCATCCAATAGAAACCTTTAGCATTTTCCCTTGTCACAGAGATTTCTTTTGAGTCTTTTGATGATGTTCTGTTCTGTAGACGCTAAAAAGTATTTTAAGTTTTTCTTAAATTGTTCCACAATTTCTATAGACAGTTTGTGGCAGACTGGTGAAACTCTGCCCATCCTTACTTCTGAGAGATTGCAAAAAGTGTGTCCAGCTTACTTTTAAAGAATTTTGTTGACCCTATTTTAAGCTGTGTTGCTGCCATCAAATTAAAAAATAGCTATTATATTTCATAAAATATATCTAATATACTTATGACAAACAAACATTAGACAATCTAATAGTTGAAATATAAAATATCTGGTGACCACAAATAATAAACACCAGCTCATGCACAGTAAGTACAAAAGTAGTCTTGAGTATGTTCTGCTTTACGTATTTCTTCCTTCATACAGGCTAAGAGGGCTAGAGGTTCAGAACTAATTTGATGTGCAAATTTTCTTTATTAACACCATTACAAAAATATCTCATGTTTAAATTCTCAAATTCAATTTTTACCAAGTCCCCTTCACTGGGTAATGCTAGTTTTAAGGTGGATCTATAAGTAGGGTTGTAAAGACACCTACAACAATGTTATCCTGACGTGTGGTTAATGATTATACACTTTTACTGTTTTGGTTAATAGCTCTTACTCATGTCTTGTACTGATTTTATTCCAAGTGTTTGCTGCTACAACACTGACTCTCCCCACTGTGGGACTTATAACAGATTATCTGATTTTATAAGCCTCGCCAAGTCTCCAGTGGGACTGTCATAAATAACGGAAGGACTTGGTTTATAACTATATTTATATCATTCGAATGAGAAGGTAAGGGTTGATGCAGTTATGTTTTATAGAAGGGCTGAGGGATAAGTTTTCTTAATAACATAAAAGAAAATTGAAAGTTAAGATCTCCAATAAAGACGTGTCTATATTTCTTATAGTGACTCATAAAAATCAGGTTAAAACTTTTGGTTCCACAGTTACTTTAAAAACAAAACTTTAAAAATCTTTTTTCAACGTGACATATCCAAAATGAGATGATTAATATTCATTGCATGGAAAAAGAAAGGGGGAGTTGTAAAAGGCAGCATGAACTTTAGGAGAGAGACTTTTCTGGGTCACGTGGGGCTGGCTGGAACTGAACCAGCGCATGACTAATTCTCTCTTGAAAATAGAAGTTTTTCATTGGAGTTTAAAACCCCAGCATAGTTTTTATTTATTTATTTATTTATTTTTTTTGCCGCAATTATTATCAGCTTATGATTCCCTCAGAGAAGTGTACCAATTTCAGAGCAGCGCTTTCAAAGAGTGAAGCAATCCAGTCAAACATTGTTTATTTAATGACGGTCCTCGGCTTTCGGCTGATGCCAGAGTGGCGCCCCGCTGTCGCTTTAACGCCGCCACTTTCAATGGAAAAAAATGTCATTGTTTTAATCATGGTCGGAAAACGAAGATGAAAACTTTCTGCTCCTTCAATAATGCTCCTTGACTGGTCAGGGTTTTTATCAGAAGAAGAAACAAGCACTTTGCTTCAACATGTTTTAGTTCAACCACTTTTTACTAAATCCCTAAAGAGCCTTGCTTTAAAATCTTCAGATGGTTTACTCATCAAAAAAAAGTCCCTCAAAGCATCCAGTCTTATTTCACTGGAGGAAGCAACTAATTTACTTTAACATTGCTAAGATAAATCTGCCAGTTTTCCCCCAAAGAGTTGAACTTCTAAAGAGTTACTGTAATTAATTTTATCTCACAACATAATGAACTCTGCAACATTTTTCTCCAATTCTTTTTATTTTATTCCAGGGCATGTGTGTTTTGTCTCCTACTCTGTCCCTAAAGAGTGTCTCATAAATAACCCTATAGTTATTGTCACTATATGGCATTATATTTTTTAAAATAGGCCCAGTGGTTGGCACTGTCGCCTCACAGCAAGAAGGTCCAGAGTTTGAATCCTGAGCTGGTAGATGTGGAGTGGGGCTTCCCCTAGTTTTCCCCCACCAACACAAAAACATGCTATAGTCGCCGGTTAGTGACATGACTGGGGCACCTTGGCGCCCCCTGGTGGCAGCTGCCAAAAAGGATTTTTCTTACAAGGATAATAAAAAACAAACAAAAAATACATCACAGCATTCAGGAAAAAATATTATGTAAAGAATCTATGAAGGATGAACAATAATATTCAGTGAAAACAGTTATCTATAGTTAGATTATTTTTAAATAGTTGACTGTACTCTTATCTACCAAGTTATTAATGGCAACATTGACTGCAAAACGTATCTCTTAAATAAAAAAAAATCATGAAAATGCAGATTCAGTGAAGGTCTGTAATTTCATTTGGTGACTTATCCAGTTCCTTAAATTAGCGTTTCTTGCTTTGAAAGAAAAATGTAAAGTGACGCTTGATAAAACAAAGTCATGCAAAAGTTCAGTGTTGTCAGACCTCACTCGGTTGTGTTTGTGCGGCTTGTGTTGAACTGTCGTTAACCACGTGGCTGTTGTTACTGATCATCAGTGCCAAATTAGTTATCACACTTTGCAGCACAGCTATGTCATCCCATTCTCCCCCGGTTTATCTCTGCTGTCAAGGCTTTGGCTTGGTTAATCATAACTGTCTCCCCCATCCTCCATAATTGTTTCCACCCAGGAGGGGGCTTCAGAGGTTTCGGAAATTGCCTTTTTCTGCCGCATTAGTTCTCTTGCCATTTATTTGTCTCCCTCCATTTTGGGTTTGCCGTCTTCTCCACCCCCTCCTCTGGTTTGATATGGTTCTTGTTCTCGATTCACTCAAACCCCCTCAATCAATTTCAGCCCTCTTCTCTGTTCACTTTGTCCCATCTGCGTCCTCCCGTTTCTCTTCCGCCGTTTAATCAGCTGCATATATTTCACAAACAGCTCGTCTGCCTATTTGCGCTAATGAACATGATTCCTCAGTTAAATTTCCCATCCCAGAAGCAATAGAAGTTTTATCAGAGAGAGAATACAGACTCTGCATCTGTTTCGGGCTGAGACGCTGGTAAAACGAAAAGAAAAAGTCTACCTGAAAAAACTCATCAGCTTAGAATGTAAAACTTTCCGTACAAATTCCCTTTTTGAGCACCATTCAGCATACTTACATTCATAAAATTCACAAAGTGTATAAATAAAGGTGCAGTATGGAGAATTTAATCCGGCCTTTACTGTATATTACAATTAAAAAAATATATATCTTTTTTACAGCACCTCCATGTTTTCTCTGAAGCATTCTGAAGACATAAACTAAAGCCCCAAAAAAGAATATAAAGTGTGAAAAGATGTGTTTTTGAAATGGGCACAGTGCAGACATCAAACAAAAAAGTCCATGTTTTTTCACTGAAATACACCGCTGAAATCAAATCCTGGTTTAGAAAAGATGCTATTACCAAAGAAATCTTTCTCTGGCCTTTAAGAAAGAACAAAATGTAATGTGTCCTTGACTCTGTACTTGCCATCAGTCAACACATTTTTATGCATTTGTGGCAGTCTGAAAATAGTCCACTCTCGACCCTTTATGTGCACTTTTTGTGATATTACCTTCAAGATTCACAGAAAAAAAACTTCATCTTATGTTTCCATTAAGGTCAACTTTACAGTTTTACCCTGTATCAACTTCTTGGTGAATTCAATGTAAAATCCCAGGTCATAAAGTGTGTTGTAAATGCTCCAAAAAAGCTTTATTATGTTATGTTAAGTTATGTTAGGGCAGTTTCAAGAGCAGAGAACATAAAAGGTGTTTATGGAATGAAATGATTACCTTGTTCAACCAATCACTGCCATTTTTTGCAGCATTTATAGCTACGCACAACATATTTTATATAAATAATGTCAAATCTTGAGCCAGGAACCTCTTTTATTCTGTCAAATCTAGCTTTTAGTCAAAGCCAGACTACATGTTTGCCCAGTCTTTTATATTCGTAATGCATCTTTTTTCTTAATGATGTTTACTTCACACTATTTCTAATGAATAAACACACTGCCAGGATGACTAAAAACCACTCATGGATTCCCGCGGATGCACAAGTAAAGAGCGAGTCAAGGACAAGAATTTGAGGTTGGAATGATTGTCTCGGAAACCTACTTCTTCTTTTCCTGATGCACCCATTTGGAAATCAGAGAAGCTGCACTGGCTGAATGCCATGAAAGAGAAGAAAAAAATTTTTGGAGAAAGTGCTTTAAATTATTGCAGAGTTCTGTGGTCCCTGAACTTGGGAGACCCATGCGCACCTCCAACCTCAACATGATGTCTCTGCAGCAGCCCGAGGCAAATGAACCCTCCTGAGGTTGCCAGAAAAATTCACTTTCCAACTTCAAATTGTGTGTCCTCCTTTGTCCTTCACATTGGATTTCAGTGTCACAACCACAAGCACTGCAGACTCCCATTGTGGTAATTAGTGATCATTAAGATGTCCATTAGGCCAAAGGCTTAAAATCTTAACCAGATAATGGGATCAATTCATTTCTCCACCTGGCCCAGACTTCCAGTAATGGACGATTTTTCTTTCAGTGGCGTTTCTCGTTCAGTGGACCCAAAGTGAACTCATTTTACTGACTGTATGGATCAATAGATGTAAGTGTCTTCCAATAGAAGTCTGTATGTTTTCTTTAGAAACTTAAATAGGTATTTACCAATATGTGGGGGAGGATTAAAGGCTATTATAAGAGCAGAAGACATTGACAATGTGTCCCATAATGCAGCTGGGGAGAGAGAGTTGAGATGCACTTTTAATGGCAAACACATTTTCATGTCAGTCGGTTGACATGAAAAGTTGATATTGGATTTGGTGTATGGGGATTTCTCAGACTATAATTTGATAATAAATTGTTCTTTGGTCGTTCCGTTCACATGCACATCTTAGTCGGACTATGTTCATAGCTCAAATAATCCTGGACTTGTCGTCGACCGTGTTTACATGCACAGGAGTCATCGGGTCAGCTCTTGGCTCAGGCTAATGCTACATTTATGATGTCTCTACAATCATGGATTCATTTATGATTAGCAACATTAACAGTCGGAAAAACTAACAACTGTGCTTTTCAAGAAGCTATGGAAGCTTTTTCCTTCTTTACTTTTTACAGGAATGACCAAAAAGGCTGTGTAGCCAGCAGCAGAGTGACTTGAAGTTGTTTTCTGGTCAACAAACGCAGGAGTCGGCTAGACATCTAAACATTGGGTGTAGTGTATTATTTATTTTTGTCTGATTAGGGTATGCTGTGCCACTGTGGTCCAGGTTCTGTAGCAAGTCCAACCTTAGCTTGATTAAAGCAGCAATAGTCCGTCTGTGAATACTGTAATTCTAATCGTAATAACTAAGATATTTGTATGCATATCAAAAGTCTGAAAATAGTTAAGCTATAATTTCAGTTTCACTGCACACTCATGTTTGTCACATGATTTAAAAAAAAAAAGTTTTCTACAAGGTTATGGCACAGTTTTATCAGCAAACATATGCCATAAACTTCTTTTTGGGAGGTTTTTGTAGCAAATTAACCCAACCAAACCACCAACAACAAAACAATTATTAAAACAATATGACAATATTGCAAGATGGCAGACATCACAACAAAGTCTAAATACAGTAATTTCCCTGTAGTATTTTAAACTCTATTCAATTTGGTTGAATAAAGTTGCAGCTGCCCAATGAATTAACAGCTGCTGTTGCTTTTTTACTTCACTTGATAAGGCCTAGTTAGGGATGTGGATATTAATATATACCTATTTCTCGCACTTCACTTCTACCACTACATAATAATAAACTCATGAGCATGTCAACTAAAAATCTGTGAAAAGACAGCTGTTGTTAGGTCGTCATTATTCAAGACTTTTGAAAATATCTGGATGATGCTTTATGTAAAAGAATATGAATAGAATAGTCGTATGGTTCAAGGCTTGAATCTGACAACCTGTGTCATACAGCAATCTCATTTACGTAAGAACTTAAAGGCATCTCAAGGATACAAAGGATGACTCCAAACACAAAACACCCTGCTTTTAGAAGATTCAGAGAGCACAAGAGTTATGCTTTCATGTAATGATGCTTTCGATAATGCTTCTCCTTCTGAGGCTTTCACTGGCTGCAAATAGAAAACAACTTGAGAAAAAGGCACTTGAAATTCAGTAATTTCTATAGTTTATCATCTTGGTTAGAAGCCCATTACAAACTCTCACTTGCTTTTTTGTTCATTTTAATGGAGGTTACAGCATATAAGAGCATGTTAGAGCAATTCTTTCTTTTCTCTTTCTCTTCTGCTTGTCTCTAACGTTTATTAGTTTGGAGGAAAAAACAGGGCGAGGAGACAAATGCAGGCTGAGGATATCAAATATTAATGCTCAGTATGTCCAGGCCCCTTGTTTCTCCTCCCCTTCCCCAAAGTCTTCTTCCATCTTGTTGTATAATGGCGTGATTGTGCCAACACCTTCTCTTGGGCCCATGACTGCTTGTAAAGGCACGGATTAGTCACTAAGGTACATCCAACACCTATAATTGCTATTATAAGGCAAAATACGAGCCATTCTTTAAAAAGTCACTGGGCTGGCAACAAACGAGCCTTGCTGACATTTCCGCCATTGTCCGTGCAAATAAGTCGCAGGGAACCATCCATTGAACCCAATAATACTTCTCAGACAGATACAATAGAGCCCACATTCCCAGCACTTCCTATTTGTAACGCACAAAAAATGAGAAGTTGCATTTCTAGTCTCCAGTTGGCCCCTGGGTGTTTCAGAACGACAGTGATAAGGCACAGTTTGCCGCGCTTCAAATACAAAACAGAAAAACAGAAAATAGAAGCTATTCAGAACAAGTTTTATCTGAAACGTTTGGCATGAATGAATATGACACAAAATATTGCACTTAAATGTATGCACCTTTAATGCACACAAAGGGACTTTTAATTGTGTTTTCACATATTTCTCAAAAATGTCGGTTCCCTTATTTCCTTCTTTTTTTTCATCCACTGAGTGGGCTTTGATCAGGGGGATGCTGCAGAAACTCAAAGCCGGGGGGCACGGGAAGCATGTGTTCAGCCTTCAGATGTGATGTTGTGCCTGTAAACACACCATGTTTTTGAGTCGGACTATAATGCGCTTGTTGTCTTCAAATCCCGAACACTCCGAAATAATAGCAATAACAATAAAAAAACTATCACCATTAATAATGATAAAAATCAATTCTTTGCAACAGTGAAGTTTAATTAGGAAAACACAGAAACTTGTCATGTAGCAGAAACAAAAAGGTGAAATTGATTGGGAATAGCTAAGAACGGAAATCTCAGTGTGATAAATGAGCCATCATTTCTAAGAAGTAAAATAACTTTGCCAGCCTTTTTTTTTTGTATTTTTTTGATTGGTACAGTGCATGTTAATGAACATACATGAGACACAGCCACACAAATGTAAACATGACAGATTGTAACCGCTTTTAATTGTAAAAGCTAATTTTCATCCGTTGTCCCAACATTCTCACACATTCATACTCCAGTGCTGTGTCACTGGAGGCAAGGAGGGTTAAGTGTCTTGCCCAAGGACACAATGACAATGTGAACTGTGGGGAGAGCGGGAATCGAACTGCCCACCTTTCGGCTGAAGGATGACCGCTCTACCATAAAGCCACTGCGCCCCCCTCTGTGGAAGGTGAGCTTCTATACCAATGCACCATGAAGGTCACACAACTTTGTCAGACACCATCTTTGCACGTCAAACCTAAAAGTTTAAACGTTTAGCGGGGGATTTCCCTGCTAGTTCAAAACTTCTAAAAGTCAGACTATCTCGCTGTATGTTTGTTTAGCATATGCCTCATTAACCTCAAAATGACAACCTAATTCGTGTCTTATTTCACAAATGGAAACGCTCTTCACCATGTGGTTATCCCCATCAGAGTATAGCCTTTAGTCTCGGGGTAGGACGCAAACTTTGTCTTTGAAATCTGCAATTAAAAATATACAAAGATGGAGACCAGTAGCAGTAGACCAAAACTACTGCTTTGAGGTACACCATAAATAACTAAACAAAGCAGAGACGTCAGAAATGTTAGAAAAAATCCTTTTGAGCAGATGCTATTGAAGCTTTTCCAATAAAGTGCAACACAGCAGTAAAAATCCAGCAGTCAAACACATAACAAATTCACTTTATTGCGTTCTGAAAACCAACAACAAAGGTGGACAAGCAGCTGCGAGTTTAAATTTCCCCAAAAACCTCGACACAGATCATCACACGGCTCACTGATGGGAATTCAATTGAATGTTGTGTTTTTTCTTTAAACTATGGTTGCTTTATTTTCAGGGGCAGACAGCGATAAAAAAACACCTGCTTTACACGCATCTGATTTTCTGCTTCAGAAGATTCGTAGAAGAAAAAAGAAGAAGAAAAACTGTATGTGTAGTGTAATGTATCTTTTCGAGGGTGAGAGCGTCTGGACGTTTTAAATGATGTGTGGATGAAGCCGAATCGCTGACCCCTGCACTGCTATTGGCCTCGAGGAGCTTTCATCTCAGGAGTGAAGGGAGCCAATGGAGGTTCAGGCATGCATCACACAGATAAGCCTCCCCCAGTCCACTGCCCTCCCCTCTCCATCTTTTACTCACCTCCATCTGATCCCTTTTTTTATCCTGGTCCTTTGTCTGCCTTCTCTCTCTCCTTTTACTTTCGTTCAGAAGCCCAAACATAAAGCTCAGAATTTAACTTAATTTTTTTCCCCGACACATTTCTTCCTTTTTACTTTCTCTTCTTTAGGCTTCTTTGTTATCTGCCCATTTTCTCTCTTTCTCCTTGAGCAATTCGATCAGGAGTGGGCAAAATTTTTTTTTTTAAAATAAAATAAAAAAGAACTGTAATAGAATATTTAATCCGCCAAGCAAAACATGGTAAAATTAAAAGCCCAGTCTCACACATGGGACGGCAGAGCGATCCAGAGTCAGTCTCTCTGATTAATTCTCCACCGATCTCGCTCTTTCCATCCAAAAGCGTGGCCTACTTGTGTTTGCTCTCCAGACTGGAAAGGCGAGGTACACCTGTATTGATTATAGTGGAAAATACAGCAAATTTACTGAAATTAGTAATTGAACCCCTACAAATCCAAACCTTGGAGACGGGGCAATACATTGACAATGTTTTAATTCAACTCAACATCGGGCTGATTTTACTCGTACAAATGTTGGTCCAATGTAATCAAACCAGTTCCATCTTGACCATAGACCATTAGAAAAGAGTGTTTCAGTAACATTTTTTTAAGACATAATAGCAGGATGATTTAGAACTTTAGTAAACTAAACAAAAATGAAAAGAGCTTTGTTTAACAATATTATAGTTCATGAACTCAGCCTAAACTTCATATTAGTTAAGTTTCTCACAAATCTCTCAGAGGGCAGACTTTTGGCTGTGTTTGGTTGTTGTGGGTGCTTTATAGAAAACTGTAAAAGTGTATAATCACTTTGGGGTATCATATTAAAAATGCACATTGTATCTAACTGTTGAAAGTAGAAACAATGTTGGGTTTTTTGTCAGGTCTGCAGTGATTTAACACTAAATCATAATGCACTAAATCCAAAAAATGCACTGCTGTCAAATATTAAACTCAAACAGAGGGTTATGGAACAGTCAAAAACCACAACAATCCGACAAAAAATCCTCAACTATATATAAAAAAAAAAAAAAAAATCTTCGGAGTAGAACACTAATCAAAAAAACATGACCCTCAAATCTCAATGCACATAACTCATTCATAACGCACTGGCCTCGAACAAACATACAGCAAAACAAGTGAAAGTCTTCCAACTGGTAAAGGCCGAGAGGGACTGATAAGTAGCTATACCCTTTAGGCTCAACGAAAACCCTTCTGTGAAAGCTGTGTTAGGCACAGAGCAGAGTTCAAGTGTTGTTAGGAAGATGCCAAAGGAAACCAGTGTGTATTTTTAGCTTGTTTTCATGCAGCGAAGGTTGGTGACGAAGCTTGTCTTTGTTCCTTTCTTCACTCAAGACACCTCCTGCCTGTGTGGGCGTGAGACACTACTGCAGAAATACTACTGTAAAGCGCACTAAAAATGACACACCGAGCGTTTCATAACCTGTCGTGACAGTGTGAATATGACACAAAGACGGTTTAAATGCCCAACTGGTTCTTTGAGCACTGCTGTATCAAACACTGCAGCTAAAGCACAAAACAATAGAAGCTGCACGGTCACGTAAACATATTTATACACTCAAAAAAACAAGGACTTTTTGCATTAATGTGTAATTGTGTATTGAATCAGTGCTTTTGTTAAATAGCCATAAGCAAAGATAATTGATTAGTAAACCAACCATAACCACAATCACTATGGTTGAACGGTTTTTAGCAAGAAATATAGGTCTCTCTCTTTTTATTAGATGAGAATACAGTTTTTTTTCCATTTCTTAACTGCAAAATGGGTCGGCTGTATTATAAAAACTGTCAATTCATGCAAACTTTCTGTCAAGACCAGCTGGGGTTGTTTTGGAATAAAGACAGCCATGTTTGGGATGCACAGTTAGCACTCCTGCGTCACAGCAAGGAGGTGGTGAGTTCAAATCCTGGTTGGCCAACTCCGGTGCTCTCTGTGAGGATACTGTATGTCTGTGGGTTCCCTCCGTGTACTCCAGCTTCCTCCCACCGCCCAAAGACATGTAGGGACAAGTATCCCTAGTGAATGAATGTGAGAGTGACCCCTTAATTCTGATAATGCACAATGCATAAAGACAATTCCAGAGGCTTGTTTCTGGCCTTTGCTGAGCAACATTACTGCTGCACAATATAAATTTAATATGTGTCTGTCTGTAATAGAGAACCCCATTATTACAGAGTGATAATTAAATTACTGTGCTATGTTACACTAATTAAACAATATGCACTGGTAAAAGTCAGAAATAAGATAAGTAATATTTTTGACCTATTGCATAATATAAATCTCAAAATGCTAATACATAGAGATTATATATTTGTGTATGCCACAAGGATTTAGCAATAAATACGAGCGGTAAATTTGAATGGTGTTAGAAGCAACACAATACGGACATACGCTGTTTCTGTCATAAACAGTGACTCAAGTCAATCTCCGAAAGGGTCAGACTGTACCAAAGCTGTGGAAATGCACTTCAGACTTGTTGACCCCAGTCCAATTTTATGGCAATAAATAGGTTAAGTGCTGCCATCAAATCAATGACATCAGTGGCCTGGTACTTAGAGCAGAGAGCATTTGGATTTATACGCTGGACACACAGGCTCCGAGGGGACTTAATGAGGGCTCTGACATTTGTCCCCTTCTCTAATAATTATGCTGTTAGAGAATCTGCTGCTTGGACATTGCCTTTCTTCTAATTGAAATGTATGCTCATCCGTCGGAGAACTTTGTACTGTATAATGTATCTGACCTTACAGCTTACACTTACGGACAGAGGAGCAGTTAAAGAAGTTACAAAATGCTTTGGTTTAAAGAACATATTTAAAATTTTACACATACAACTAGAAGTGTCTTCGTACAATATGAGACACATGACAAAAAATCTTGATAAGCATTTCCCTGAAACCAAATGTAGAGCAAAGACAGCCCAGTGCTTAGAGACAGTCTCACATTTTGATTTGACATCTTTTCAACAGAAAATAATATGTAGGTTATTGTGTTTCTGTGCCAACCATTTCTTCTCTGAATCCTATCTATTGTGTCACCTTGTGCTGCATTGTCCTCATGGGAAATAAGAAAAAAAATCCTGACAATCACCTCTCTTCAGCACAGCCATAAAAAAAAGGTCTTGTCCTTTTCTTAGTGATAGTTTTCATCAAAAGAAGTCTGCTGGGAATAGTGGGATAGTGTAGGTGGTCATGACGGTAAAAGGTTGAGGTTAGGCAGGTTAGGCCATTAAATGAGAGACACATTGTAGAAGACTGAAGTGAAGTGACTTTTAACAAGAGCCATTCAAAATATGGGACATCAACTTCAATATAGGACACTGCTGAAATTGGGACACCTGGTCACCTGAAATGGTCCTGTGCACAATAAAACAGGACTTAATTGGAATTGAAGTAGTTCAGTTATAAATGTCAACTTGTCAAGTAGAATAATACAAAGTCGAAGTGAAAATAAACGATGTCTTCGGTGTCAGAAAGCAGCTTCTCGACAATGCCTGCCATGTGTAACGGCGACAAACTGTCACGCTAATCTTATCTGTCGAAAAATTGCTGCTTCACTTTTCCAGACAAAAAGCCTGGGCCAATTTATATTCTCCTTTTCAAATCAAGTTAGTGAAAATGTGAACAGAGAAACAATTTCCCAAACCGTATGAACAAACAGATCATTTTTTAAATTTCTTTTAAGAAAATGAAATGCATTGTGTCAGGAAAAAAACATGTTAGCCTTGTTAACCTTTGGACGGGTTTGTCTTTCTTGGCAGTTCAGTGGAGATAGATGAAGACGAGGATGATGGAGTGAGATTTTCTCAAGACAAAGACAAACTGTTGCAACAGACTCATGTTGTTGTTTGTTTAAAATAAGTTGGGTGTTATTTACAGACTTCTCTTATGTTCACAGCTGGACAGCAGGAAACCGATTTTTCTTCCTCTGTCTGTCTGTCTGCAAAGCCACTTCACAAACAATCTTTACCATAAAGCAGCCTGTGTGCACTCTCCATCACGTAACAGGAATGTCTGTGTGCTGGACATTGTAGACTTTTTCACAGAGTAAAGTGCCTGAGAGGGGAGCCAAGGACAGCACGAATGTAATTACCAGCCGAGGGAGAAGAAGGAGAAGGGAATCTGAAGTGAATATGTAGGCATCTGTGTGCACTACCATTGTGTCTACCCTATTGTGAATGCACTCCAGTGGGGGCTTTTTCTCCCTAATGTACATAAACAACACAAGACAGATCACCCGAGATGCTGGAAGAAAATGGAAGCAGTGGTTCTTGAGCTAATGTTGCCTGGCAACCACAGCAAGGTGATTTATTAATTGAATACATTGCTTGAATATTTGTCTTGAAAGTGGCTTGTCCAGGGCAGAAGCCCGTAAATGTTTGGCAAGCACAAATCCTTGTAATTCTTGGAGACTTTGTAAGTTTATTCGTAGGTGGTAAAATAAAGCTTTTATCCAAAGCAAAGCAAGGGAACAGGACATGTGTGGGTGTCCTTCCACATGACAATTAACCCTGGACACCTCCAAAGAACCAGCAGCAAAATGTGATGATCTCTCAAGAGTCAGTGAAGTCCACTTTTTAACAAGACCTAAAACTATTTTGTCAAAAGTCCATCTAAATTTCTCCCTACAGTGAACAAAAGGAAATGTGGAACTGCATGTCAGAATGTCCATAATTGATAGAAAGCTTTTTCAAGTGTGTTTAAAAAAAACAGTCCAGACCTACAGATAGATTTGGTAGTATTACTAATGCATAGCAGCCAATTTTTCATCTTTCATTCTGTTTTAAATTAAAGAAAAAGTCTTGCTGGTCGGAGGAGATCATTTATTTAACATTGCAGCAGTAGCCATCTTCCTCTCAGTGTGAGCAGCCTTGATATGAGCTACATCCACCTAAATGAATACTGGGGTGACAGTGTTTCATTACGTTGCACCATCCTGTACTCATGAAGCTGCCTTCAAGTCCTTCTTTTGAGGTAGAAGGTAATTTTCTTATGAGTCTAAAACATGGGAAGCCTGTGGGGAGGATATCTTTTTGTGCAACCTCATATAACTGGAAATGACCATTGTACAGAAAGAAACAGATAAAAAGAACTTATGAACTTTGTCACCTATCTGCACAACAGAGAGCTGAAGTGAATAAACTATATTTACACAATTACATCTAAAAGGGAACTTTGTTGTAAAACCTAAAGCACAGCATTAAACTGCATTGTCTTCAGCAGGACACGAGGGGTTTCAGTGAGTTTGTGAACAACAAATCTCATGAGACTCATGCTGTACAAGGGAAGTCAAAGTGCATCAAAGTGCAATCATACTGTATGTGTCCCACTCTACCATGGGAAACTCAAGTCCTGCCCTATCTTTCCTTCAGACTCTTGTTCATCTTGGAGGTCTAATGAAATACTTGCCTGCCTCACTATGTGACAAGAGGCCAGTCTTGACATCCTGAAAGTTGTTTTAGGAGCCTTCAATACCTACAATCCATTTTCTTTGCAACTCCTACTTTTGGAAAGATTTCTCTCTGTGTTTCCTCATTTTAAGAAGATAATCAGACTGCAGTTAATAAATCCTAAAATGACAGCTATTGATTTCCTATCAACCAATTGCAGCACGTTCATAGCCTGTGTAAACATGTCCACAACACAATTAAACTTATCTTTGATGTGGAAATCCATAGTTGTTTCTTGTTAAAAAATGTGTATTAGTAAGATGTAGGATGTAACTGTAACACTGACGCATAAAAGTCAAAGGTTACCGAGTTAGGGCTTCGAAATCAATGCAATCAATGGAAAGTTCTCAAGGGTATGGGATGATACATTTGGGCGTATGCTGAACGTGGTCTTTAACAAGGGAATAAAACAACATGTTTTCACACATTAGATTGGAAATAAAATTGTGGCAGACAGACATAAACAGGGGAGAATATAAATAAATATGGTTTTAATCTTTAGATGAAGGCTTAGTTCTTGGTGTGACCACCAGGTGTCACTGTGAACCCACACCAGCCCTGCCCGCCCACCCCTCCACCCCTTCCTGCTTCTGTTTCTCCCTCCTCCTCTTCCTCCCCTTCCTCTAAAACAAAGTAATTGCCTGCAGCACAGTTCAGAGTCTCCCACTCTGTCTGACGCAGATCAGGCTCGAACCAGTCAATCACCATTCTGCGCCACGACGCTGGGTTCAAGGAGTCACTGAAACCCACTGTTGACACTGGAACACGTGTGTGCCATACTACGCTATTGACAGAGTTCTTCTAGGGATTCAAGTGAAAAAGTTTGGGGTAATATTTATTCATAACTGCATGGGACTAGTGACAGGCATTAATCTCCTGCTAGTATTCATCTGTCATTCAAGCATCTATAATTCAAAAGCCAGTCAGAGGTCTTGGCAGGCTGTACGTGCAAAGCCAGCTGAATTTCTAGCATTATCATTTATTCATCTAATTTGTTTTGTGTCCATCTCACTGTGCTCTATGTTCTAGTATGGCATGTATCCAAGAGTGACTCTGCAGCCCTCTTGATTTTTCTAATAACTGCAGGTCTGACCAACGTGCTATAAGAATGTTATTGCACTGCATTTTGATACCCACATCTCTTTTCTGCTGACGGAGAAAAAGCACAGGCGAGAAAGATACCGACAGAAAAATGAAAGGATGTGAAAGCGACAGAGTCAGAATTCACTTAAGCCATTTATACAAGCAGTGCAGCTGAGACGAAGACAATCTCTTCTTTTTTCTGAGGTAAGACCTGGCCAAGAAGGCAGCAAATGATAACCAAAGTGCTAAATCCTCAGAGTATCCTCGAGGGAACATTTAGGCTTTCTGTGAATTTGAGTGACAAGAGGAAATCCAAGCCAAAGCTATGATCTTCTATGGATCCTCTCAGGTTTACTCATGATCGGAAGAAGGGATGTCAAAGAGGGAAGTGATTCTATTTTTTTTTTTTTTTTACAGCAAATCCAACAGGAAATAGTCAAACACAGTCACTGGACGGTTTTCTGTATGACCTTATAGGGCAACAACTACACCTTACTAGACAAAGAACATGTTTTGTGTAATACCACTGGCGACCACAAGATGCTGGTTACAAATGTTGTGAGTCTTTTTTGGGCCACTGGTGGAATTTGTCACAAATTTAAATGTTAGCGACTGTCAGACTATTCGAGATATCAATAACTGTGGGGAAAATGTTTCAGGGCTGTTTGAAATATTGTTAGTTGCCAGTGCCCCAATGTCTATCCTATGAAAGATATTTTCCCTTTTTCCTGACACCAAAGATTTGATCATGGAAAAACGTGTTTTACATTTGTAAGCTGATGCTGTGTAATTTAATTTAAAAAATTAGCCATCTAGTTACTGTTAGGGCCTTGACTATCAACTGCTTCACCTTTTTGTCCAAATGTGTTTAATTTTGGTCCAAAAGAGAACAACCTGATGACAAAATACCAAACCCAAGCTCCCCCCAAATAGTCATCCACAAACCACTTCCATCATGGCAGCTATATTATTGTATGTCCAGGTCTTTCATTCCGACTGTGGCTATGACAAGTGATGGAGCATGCAGTAGAGCAATGCAATCAGAGCCAGGGCACAAGAGGGTGAGCACGGGAGACTGGATGAAGACGAGGGGCTGTTTTCAGATTTACTGACCTTGTGAAGTGTGGCAGAGAAGCCAAATTAATACACCAGCATCCCCCAACACAGTGGACAATCATAGCCCAGCACAAGGATCTTTTGAGTAAAGTTTTACTAGATCCACTGGGGATGCTCTTTGAAAGCACACTCCAATGTAACTATAGATCAAAAGGAATTGCTTACAATCAGACAACTCCTTTCCTTTTATTATTGAGCGGGAGATTAAAATTGAACAAACAAGCCGTGTGTAATGTCACAAGTCTTTAAAGAAGTCTCAAAAGTCCGGCGAATTAAAAGGCCCACTCATGAAAATGCACGGCGTCTGGTTGTTAGCGCACTTCAAAGGCTCAGACGGCCATTAGACGAGAATAACTCAAGCACACACATCTAATTGCTGACTTAAATATTGGAAAAGAAAAGTCAATATGACCCTCAGATGAGCAGTGGACAAGAAATATTTAATTACACTTTAAGATGTGGGTGCAGTTTACTTAACAGCCAGAGATGTCACTACAAGAGTTAGAAATACAATTACTTGGCAATAAAGTTAAAACAAAGGTGAATCAATAATGATATCAATGAAAAATTGTGGAAGAGCATCAGTATTTGCAAGATAATTTAGTCTTTTAACAGATTTGGCACAAGCACAAACATACACACTAGGCTTTAATTTCCATTAGGCCAGGTATTTTCACACTTTTAAAAGGTCAACACAAAAAATATAATATTAATTAAAAAATAAACACAAACCGACCAGGCAAACACTTTCAGGAAGAGGAAATGTGAGTATGTCAGTCCCACTCCATTAATGCAACTGAAAAAAGGACTCAAACACAGAGGTGACCACAGGGAAGGAGAGAGGCCAGTGTAAAACTGTGACTAAAAATGTCACGGCGAATGGAAGCTGTTAAATATGCCATTTGGTCAGGCTTTCTTTTTCCCGAAGCGACGTGGGCAACATGCTGTGTGCACTACTTTTTTGGCTCTCAGGTTTTTAAAACTTCTGGCTTAAGAATCCACCTTAATACTATTTGTGCTACTCTATTATCAAGGTCCTTTTTTGTGCTTTGAAGGGAGTATGCCGAGACCTCACAGCTTCCTAAATTCTAAAGGCCTGAATGAATGAGATTTTGCAAATTGGTGCGGGCTTATTTGCATAAAATTTTATGGATCTTGTCTTGATTTTTTTCCTCTGGCACTGAGCTCTGTCCTAAAGTTACCCTATCAAAATAAAGTGACAGCAGACTGGCTGTTAAAACTGTAACCAGGCTGTGAGTCTGGCATTAAAGTCATGCTTTGGCATTTTCTTGTGAACTCAACTTTCAAAAGGGAACAGAGTGAACATTTTCATATGTGCACACATGTAAAGCTAACATTGTGCCATGCCTGTGTCCCAGAACCAAGACTTGAATCCTGTGTCCTGCTTACCAATGCCCTGTGTCTGGGTACTGCTGTCACCTTGGCTTGTACGCTTGCCAAAGTGTGCTCCATTCCCCTTGCTTTAACTGCAATTGTGCCCTACGGTGGACACTCATTAGCATTTTTTTAGGCCTGCCTGGTTCCCATCTGTTGACTCCAGGTGTGCGTATACACATTTAGTATTTTTTTTTTCTTTTTTTTAATGGGAACCAAAAAAGTGTTAATAATAATGCTAATGTGCTGTGATGTCGACCACAGCTAAGCATATTATCACCCAGAACCAAAATGTCATAGCCTAACTTTCATCTGGGCGATCATTTTGTAGAGCCAGTGTCAATATTTTTAAAGTTGTATGTATCTCATCTTGGAATGGCAACATTTTACAGCTACTGTGCTATAAACCTGGCAACACAGCAGCCCCAGGCAGCTCTGTGGTGAGCCTCAGGTGCAGCAGCTTTTATAGGCCTCTTGACTGTAAACTTTAACAGCCAACGTCATGGCTATGGAGACAGGAGGCTTTCGGGATGATGGAATTCCACAGGGATCCTGGCTAACATTTTCTGCTTGAATCTGTGAGAACCAATTAAGAATTCAAGGAAAAAACCCGTGTTATTAAAGACCCTGGTGGGTATGTGCTGTGGCTTGGGTCTATGTGGATTATGTGGTACGCTAGGAGCTATATTTGGCACAATGTTGCTGCCGTAATGACATAGCTTTAACACTGTAGTGCTTGTTCAGAGACATCAGATAGATACAAAAGGTGGGAGACTATGTTGTGCACTTGAGACCAGTCTTAGTCTTGTCTCAATCTCAAATGTAGATTGATCAATGTGATAACAATTTTGCAAGAAGCCCAACCAAAACAACCAAATATTTTTTGCCACTTGTGACAAACCTTTTGATTGATACTTCTTCTATGCCCCAAGACTGAACTTTGGCTTGTTTGAACTGGACTGTGCACTGCAACATTTGTAAGTTTGACACAATCTTTAATGTTTTTGTAAGAACTTTATAAATAACTTAACTGTAGGGTTATTATGACTGTCTTACAATATTATGTTTGGGTGACTTATGTATGCCCTATAGTGTCACTTTGGTCTACAGTGATTAAAAACATCACTAAACCTTCCCTTGACACAATATTGCATCTTTATGTTTTACAAAGCTGAAACAATACTATAATTATAACAGTATTGCTGCAAACCCTGTCGCCCATCACTTTTTGCTCTCTGTCTCTGGAGGCTGCAGAGCTAGGTGCACCCTGACAGACTGTCTTCATCCTCTCTGTAAAAAAAAAAAACCCCAAAAAAACAACCTGTTCGCTCTTTTTGTGTGTGTGTGTGTAGTAGCAGCAAACACCGGTAGACTAAATGTCATGCTGTACATCAAACCTGTTCTACCTCCACTGCTGCTTCTACAATATAACAGCCACCCCATGTTGTTTTTTATGCTATTTCTCCTGTACATTATTCTTGTCACCTGCTGGTTTCAGTGTTGTCCTCGTCAGAACTGTAGTAGAATGACGCAGGAATGAGTCATTGTCAGAAAATCACCCAACCCAGATGCTTCCTGACTGAAACAGATAAATGACATAGAAAATGAATGATGTACGGAATCGTCAAAAAGCCACTTTTTTTAATGATGTTTCCAATGATGGCTCTGAAATGTCATAGGAATATCTCACCCACAGCAGTTTCCACTTCCTTTTTCAGTTGTCTTCTAAAATCACATTTTTTTTTAATTTAAGACTCTTTTTTTTCCTCCAAGACAAAGTTCCAAGTTTTTAGAGCATATTATACATTGGAGTACCAGCTGGCGCCATATTAGATCCATTGTAGTTTTGTCATTAGATGTCTAAATACTGCATTGCAACCTTGTCTTTTAAAATCCATCTCTCCTAGGCAATTAAATGTCACACATTTCGAAACAATTGCTTCGACACTTTTGAGGATTAGTTTGTATCTTTCTTATAACAAGATGCAGGCAAAACTATTTGAGTTGTGCAATGAGACAAATTCTATAATACCAAGCCAATTACTTCTTTTCAATACAGTAAACCCAGAGCAACCCTTCCCACCTACGTGCCCCACTCAGACACCACAGACAGCAAACAGGGAGTGTGCACACGGAGGCTGACTGAAAATCAATTGCGTGTTTGTTCTCTTTGGCACTTTCCACCTGCGTCTGCGCTGAGCCATGTTTCATTTTCTTATTAGATGAAAACCACGTTAAGACATTTGCACTTCCACTGTATTAGGAGAGAAAATTCATTAGGTGTACAGTATGTGTGATGATCCTGGAAAAGGTCAAAGAGCTTATTGAAACAAAGATTTTATGTACAGAAAATCAAATGTTCTTTTTCCACATACACTATAGACGATGGAAATACATTTATAGATGCACTCTGTTGTGCACATAAAGTCTCTGTTCTGTCTGATATCAAAGAATAGTTTTCCACTGTATTTGACTTTGAACAAAATATTTTTTCTGGTAGGGATTACATTTATCAATACTAGATATCATTGTAATTTCTATTTGTTGAATTGTCTAGCAACTAGAATATACACATTTTTTCCCATAATTTTTCTTTGAACGTAAAGGTGATGTATTGCTCAAGTTTAAGAGTGTAAGGGGAAGTCTGTATTTTCTGGATTTAAGATTAATATTGTCTTGGTATCTTCACTTAGCTAAAACAACAAATTATAGGTGTGGCATGAGACACAATATACAGTTTGTTTTATGTTATGAGCTGAAATATCAGAGCGCTAACTCCTTTGCATGAAACATCTTGCCAGTGCAATGTGATCAAAGCGAATTATGGTGCGTATTAAAGTGAAACTTCAGTTGTATTTGCATAATCCACCTTTGCCTCCTGTTTTTCCCACTTCTGCAACAGCCAGACAATTCTGGGCAAGAAGATTATGTCAGAACACTTTGAATATAACACAATACCAGAACAAGTATTATGTTTTAACAAGAAAAGTTTAACCAAAAAAATTTGTTCCCAGATAGTAACAAATACCTAATCACACAAGGACATAGTGCCCTCAGAGCCACAGCCCCCGCTGCACCGCTGAGTTCACCACCCACTCACACATCCAGCCGCAGCTAAACACATGCACACATGCTAATACAAGCGGCTGCCCACCAAACAGTACACCTATCTACATGCACTGTCCTCCTCCCACTGCTCATCTCTCTATTCCCCCGGCTGTCCAGCCTCGTCCAGGTGGGCTGTCTGCAGAGTGGAGGCAGCCTGAACCTGTCCATTCCGCTTACTATCATCGTCTGGCAGTAAACCTACGGGGTCAAACACAACTTCACTTCCTCTCAAAATGTCTCGCCGGAGCTTGACTGATCTCGCCTGGCACAGAGGACTCCAAAATGGGTGAAGAAGAAACTGTAGTCCCAGACAGATGTGACACTGGATTGGAGTCAGATTGCTATCAGAAACGGTGACAGTTCGGGGGATGGAGTGATGGATGTTCAAGCATTTGGGGAGTGTTAAAATTATAAGCAGTTGATTGCTTCTTTACAAATATTAGTCACGCAAGTGTAGCCACAAGTAGCAGCCACATCCAATTTACCTATTCATTTGTATGCACTTGTCTGTAATCCACTGAATACAGTTAAATAAACCATAAAAAACATAAGCGTTTAATTTTGTCTTTTCAGTCTTATCCTGTAACCCCATATAATGAGGACATATCACCAGTGAACCATCTCCCCAGGTCACTTCTGGTGTGAACACATGAGTTCAGCCAAAGACCGATCTCATTCTGCTCAGTAGTTTCATTGGCTGAGATCAGAAGCCTGATGGAGGAAATCAAGTAGAAACAAAATTATCTAAATGATTACTCATGTTTGTTGTCATCACTCACAAGCATTCTCTGTATACTCCACTACACTGTCTAAAAAGTCTTTGAAGGTTTAAAAAAAATCTATCAAAATGGTTTTAACATTTTTTAATCACTTCACAAAATGAGAGAAAAAAAAGAAAATCTAAATCAAATGGAGTGACCACAATCGAATGACTTCAAAACAGCATAAATAATTCAGTCCAGTGAACACACAGATCTATTGTTTATTGAATATTTTGAACAACTAATGGACCTCATGGCCTTTTCTCTACATAGCTACATATCATTAAGATTACATTGTTTGAAGGTCCCAAATTCATTATGATTAAAATAAATTCTTTTCCATTTTATTCTTTTGAAAAAGGCTTGATACACAATATGTATTAAATCTTGGAATGAGATTGAGCTCAATGGACTTAGTATTGCCTTTAGGCAAATTGTACATTAAGCTAAATTACATCTTGACAGATATCTGTGAGTCCTTATACGGTAGATTGCTCTCACTTAAACCACACTGAATCATTTGTGACATCTGGTCACACTTCTCTGCAACTCGGTTCATTTTACAATTACTTTTTTGGTCCAGGGGTCTTTTCTTTTGCTTTGTTGGGTCAACTTATGAGCAGTTTGAGCTTCAAACTGAGCCGGCCGCTGTCAGCTTGGCGTCGAAGTTGGAATGAATGTGAGTAAAGTTGGCAGGAGGCAACGCGGATGGACTCGTTAGATGCGGGGTAACTAGTGACCCTCAACACCTGGATGGAGGCTGCTCGCAGTCGGCATCAGCACTTCCAAACATCATGGGACGCTCGGGGTGAGGCTGGTGAAGTCCCCCTAAGTGGACAGGTTGGCCACAACTCCAGATGGCCACCTCACCTCTGACACAGGAGTGGATAGAGTTTCCGTTAGTGCTTAAGGGATACACTGTTGGAATGCTGAGGATAAAAACTGGCAGATATTGCTCATTAAATACTGTCTTCAACAAGTGGATAGGTTCAGACTTGTTTCCTTTATGCCAGGACAATAGACCCAAAAAATAAAATCATATTATTGCTTTTCACTTACTTATCATGTTAATTTTCCTCCTCCTTGTCTATCATTTCCAGGTTCAAAAGCCACAATCTTTCAGGAAGCCCCACTTTGAATTTTAAAATGTGAAAAGAGAGCAGCAAACTAGTTTTTTTATTTCCCATAATGCAATTGTTTTCATTTTCACATATTTAGTTTATTCATTTTAATTAGATAGACAACTGTTATCTGACTTGGCTGCCCATGACCCAGAAGTCTCTTTAAAACCACTGAACAGAATAGACAATAAAGTCTTATTCTTTTACTTTATGACGTGTAGTGTCCTTACCCACTGAACACATTGGCTGAAAGTTGTTATTTGTGGGCCGAGAGTCCTCGCAGCGCACATGTGCCCAGCATTGTTACAGCTCATTTCTCCCATCAGCTTTGTGGGCTGGCACTTGTGTTGTGAGAGTGACTGATGAGTGCCTCATGATTCTTCACACTTTTCCAAGCTGAAAGGAGACCATGACGACAACCCAAACAATATGAATCAGGGGACTGAGCAACACTGTATCATTAGTACGCCGTTGCCATGGAGCCCGTGCTCAGAAAAGTGGTCCAACTACACTTGTTACATGCGTAAGAGGTGCTAAGATTACTCTATTAGACCCCAATTTTGTACTTTAGGAAAAGATACAGAACTCCCAAAATGGAGGTTAAAACCGGTGTGGGGTAAAAGCTCTTGAATCATAATCATGTAGTCTGTACAAAGAATGATGTTAACTCCAATGGGGTTTTACAATTATCATACTATGACAAAAAGGTGGTATCCATCTATAAATGGCTCAATGGGACACAGTTCAGGACAATGACACAAGCATGATGACTAACAATGTTCCTGTGTTTTTTGAATTTTAACAGTCCATTTGTAGGTAATGTCTACCTGGTTTAATACAGTATAAAAGGTATAGTAATATTTGATTTGCTGACCGCCAAGTTTTATGACACAAAAATAACTGGTGCTTCTGACTACACCACAGAAGTAGCCCTACAAAAGCAGCTTGGACTAGAATGAATAATTTTAAACTAAATTATTTTTTTTTTGTTGTTGTTGGAGCCATTGGCTAGCGATACAAGAATAAGTCCCAAGTGTGTTAGCCTCTTGGGTGAACTTGCTACTGTCTGTCTGGGCACATTTCTATCTGCTCATTAAACACATTAATACATAAACGCATCTTTGGGGTTGCCTCCCTGAATGCATTGTCATCTGCGCTGGTGGCAGGACACGTTCTCGGCCACCAAAGAGTGTCTGAGCGGCTTTGCTCACGGCTGGACTGCTAATTCTTCCCACAGCGCTTGATGCCCATGTGCGCAAACTGACACAAACCACTAAAACCACTGCCAGAACGCTGAGTCACCAGTGAATAAGAGAGAACAGGCTTCACGGGGAAAGACTCAGACTTGATGTGTGAATGATCAGGGGGTGGACATCAGTGTGAGGAGGATTGCATAATGCATTTTAGCAGTTTTGACCACATGACTACAGCAGCATTCATTAGGCCACACTCTACTCGACTGTCCCGTTGAAATTTATTGTATCTAGAAATGCAAATGTGTACATGCAACATCGCCCTTATAAAGATTTGTCAGCGCAATATATCATGCCTTGTGTTACAAAAAAACACCCAGCTTGAAAGAAATGTACTGCATTGCATGTGACAGAGCCAAGAGCCAAAAACAGAAGAGCTGTATTGACACAGACAACATTCCATTGCGTTTAATGCCTACAGATTTGGTTTGACAGCGCTATTTAAAGTATCACAGCGATGACTCATTATGCTGTAGTTGTGGATGCTATTGTCCCCGTTGATGACAATAAGCAGAAGAGGAAATGACTTTTGACATTTGTTTTCATTGATATTATTCATAAAAGCTTTTGTCTAGTCGCCAATTGATTAATCCCCTCTTTTTTGTTCATGTAGTTGTCTCATAAAGCACTGTTTTACCGGATTTAACAATCTTATGTCTATTAATGTATTATTATTCAGCACGTCCACTGCTCAGAGTGAAGCTTTAATATCCCATAAAGTTCAAGGAGAAGGCTGCTTAGTTTGAGTTTTATGGCATCTTTGCATGAACGCCGCCGTCTGGCTGTGAATCACTGTTGCTTTTTGAAAGAAAAGGCCCTGATAAACTATGACATATTTACACACATGCGACTCTCTTCCTGAACAGAAAAGGCTTTTGTCAGCTTTCGAGGCTTTGTGATTCTGTTCTTGTAGAGGCATGGCTGGAATGATGCTTAAAGAACATTTTCTTGCCTGTACAAGCCAACGTCCGATTATGTGCCTGCGAGCTTGAGCCATGAGCGTCCTCATATGTATGCATGGGAATGAGTGGCTTTATGCATGGACGGCTGTAATGCACATGTAGGTGTGTGTATACGTGTGTGTGAGGCCTGTTGCCGGCCATCGAAGCAGACAGGTGTCAGGTCGGATCAGTGCATCACTCCAGCAGCCAGGTGGAAACCTGGAGGAGAAAAAAGGTGAATCACTCAGCCACATTGGGCCAACCAAACTGCACAGCTTATTCTAGCATCGCCTAAACACAAATATACACTAATAGGGATCTACACTGGCAAATACACATGCAGCGATGTCACAGAGGAGTAAAAAGAAAAAAAAAGAGCTGGGTTGGAAATACAGACAGCAATAGTACGAGGAATAATAATGAGTGAGGGACATTACTTCATTGAATGACTCACACCTAAAGTGAGAATGGCACCCCCGCGCACATACAATTACGTGACTGAGTCCGGAATGAGGCAATGTGTGGGGTAGGTATGGTCTTAAACAATCACGCACCAAGACTGAAAAATGTCAAGCAACAGTGGGATGAATATACATAATAGATCAGGACATACACTGTAGAAAAATCTGTGTCTTTAAGACCTTCGTGTTTCACTGTGCTCTGATGGGTCAGACTATGTTTCGATTTGTTTCAATAAAAAGCATTTTTATTTAATCCAATCAACAGATACAGTTGGTTACATAGAAACCATGAAGACTACAGACTTGTTTACAACTCAGTGACATTACTGTGTAACAGGACACTAACAAGGCATATCAGGCAGTTTAGAGAAGTTTAATTATTGGGTTAAATTCCCCATCTGTCTGCAGCTACAGTGAAAGGGTGTCTCTTTAACACACTCATAGCTCATGTGCGATGATGTGAATGATCACTGTTCTATCGCTCCCTCCATCCTTCGTTATCTCCGGGCTAATTAATCTACACACGCACAGAGAGAAAGGGGGATACACAATGTTGTGGGGATAATTGGAGCTGTGGAGATGGCGGCTAAGTACAGGAGAGAGGAGCGAGGGTACAAGCGTCAACGTTCTTTTTTACTCATTGAAGCGTCAAACTGACCTGTCTTCACTCTTATTGGCCTGCTTCTTCTCACTGTCTCTTATTCTGACCTCAGATATTTATTGTAAATCCCCACAAAAACAGTTAGTAGACTTACCTCTCAAACCTTGACCAGAAATGTGATGATCAGGATAAGGGGTTGCATGTGACCTCACAAAAAGTTTCAAATTCTGGTGCTCATTATCTCATTAAGCAACTGAGGTACATAGAATTTAATAAGATAAATAAAGCACCAAGCTGCAGATGTGGAACTTTCTTTAAAAAAAAAAAAAAAAACAACTAAAGAAAAAAAGCAACAAAAAAAACAACAATAAAAAAAAAAAATATTAAAAGATGACCTTTTACTTGAGTGCAGATTCTTAGCCTCACTTTGTTAATTCATCCTGTTGTGTCCTCTTCCGCTGTCACACGCCCTTGACCTCACACTCTGCCCTGTGACTTCCTTCACACATTTCCTTACTCCCCTCCTGCGCTCCTGTTCCACTCCAACCCTAAAAACCCTGGTTTGCCTCTGGGTACTGAAGCAACAGAAAGTGTCGGCGAGCCTCTGATCACGGCAGCGTTAACTACAATCGAGGGTGACGTGTGGCGGGATGAGACCCTTGTACCGGAAAGCTTTGGCTGGCCTGCTTATACTTTGCCTCGCCTTGCCTTTTTTTCTTCTTCTGTACTGCTGTGTGTAAAGTGTACATGCATGTGGGTGTGTATGTATAGGGAGGAAATGTTAGCAGAGCATTGGGCTGTGAAGGGCTGAACCTACCTTGAGCATCACAAGCCGAAGAGAAGGACGGAGAGGAGCAGACAGCCAAACAAACAGATAACCATGTGCACATAGGAGATGGTATGTGGGGATTTAGCTAGAGGCGGGCTAATCATGTTACGAGACTTTCTGATTGGATCAAACATATTAATTTTTAAACGGCTTGTCTTGTATGAGGCACTTATCCACAGTTAGCGTTTTAATGGAAGGCAGAAGTGGAGCATGTGGACAAAGCCTGTTGCTAAAAATGTGTTTTAGAACAATGAATCAAGCGTGTACACTACACTGGAAATTGGGAAATGCGGGGCAATTATGTAACATTCTCAGGAAAGGATGTGAAGTCCTGTTTTCATAAAATATTAATCAAAATTGAAGGCAATTTTTTGAATAGTTTCAAAAACAAATATGGGAATCAGGTGTACGGAGAATAAACTTTGTGTGACGATTTTTCCAAAAAGAAAGGAGGATTGTTAAATTTACATAAAGTGGCTTGTGTGTGTCTTTTTTAAAGCCACCTGAAGTCTAGACAGTTATTATACTGATATTATGTCCACTAAATTAAACTGAGGCAGGCAGGGTCACACCATAACAGCCTAGTTTTGTCGTTTCATCGTCATACCCAAGTGTTTCCAAATTGCTGTCTCGGAAACTGGAAACAGCTTAAGTCAGAATATTTTAAAATGTGCATTCAATTCATTTATAGAGACACAACTCATGCAACCAAATATATCACAACAATAATATTCACATTATTAGAGGCTTGTGTAGGAACCAATACTGATTCACATTTGTAGCCTTATTATTATTATTATGAATCTTATACAGTGTGTACTGCTTGCTGTATGATGGACATTTTTACTTAACCAAACATTTTCCACAATAACGTTAATAAGCACAAACTAACTAGAGATTTATGCAATTTGAAAAACAAACACAATGTCCACCTTACTTAACAACTTTCAGTCTTTAACAAGTGGACAGTGTACTCAATATTGTATGTTCTAGCTCTCTTTGTCGTGATTGATTATTTGTTTCGTCACTGACAACTCTCATTAGAAATCGAAACTGAATAGAGATTTCAGACTAATGCATATTTGAGAAATGTGGCTTATGATTAACGCCTTTTGTTCAAAGCGGACTTATTTATAGCACTCTTTGATTTGCTCTTTACATTTGCCTGTCATGACATTTAAGAAATTTCTGAACATTCTCCAAAGTCACTCTGGATGTTCTCCGAGTTGTAAAATGATGGGACGGCAAATGCCAATGTTAATGCAGGACCAACATTTTAAAATGGAGTATCTTTAGGGTTGCTGTGAAGATATTTTATTAGGAGAATGTACCATCTGATTAAGTTCATTTGGATGGGATACAGTGTTTTTTACCTTGTCTGCTATACAGCTGCAGGGGGAAGGCAATAACACTAGACCGGAAAGTGCACAAGAAAACAATAGTACCCTCGGTGCTGGTTTGCCATTTCTAACACACAGGAAAAAAGTGCATAAACCCACACGTATATGCACAGATGAGCACAGACAGTCTCACCAGGCTCCAAATCGACTTAACGCCTCCTGCTAATTACCTTTACATTTTTACACTTCTGCTTATCCAAGCTTTGTGTAAGGCAACAGTAAGCCATTGATTTTGAGGCGCTGGCGTGTAATAGTGTGTGTGTGTGTGTGTGAGCGAGAGAGAAGGATGGCTAATAGTGTTTCTGTTGTAGTGTCCCTTTGTTGCCCAGGCCAGCATTGAAATCCACTGTATCTGACGCACACTGGGCTCAACCACAACAGACAGACAGAAAATCTGTTTACATTGGCGTCGTTGTTCGTTTTTGTCCTATTCAAGGCTCTATTCAATCAGGACGGAGGTTTTGACTATAGAAGGAGTAGAGCTTGTTGAATTCCAAACAGAGATGACAGTGAAGAAGTCCACAATCACTAGGAACTTGACTTCAAGTCAAATTCAATTTCCAGTGTATATTCAACCTGCCCACAGCCATTTATCTTATTACAGGTAACTGGACGTAGCCTTACAGCTTTGTGTGCTAACTCCTAAGTGGCTAAAAGCATGGAACACACCACAAATACAATCTTTTATTAGATTAACTTTTAGATTGAATTAGAAAGCCCAGCCTTGGCCAGGAACAAATTCAAACCGTTATTGGAGACTATAAGATGCTTTGATGTAGGTGGGGGAAACTGGAGTACACGGAGAAAACGGTGGAGAGCATGCAAACTCTTCACAGAAAGGCTTCGTCCGGCCCGGGAATCAAACTCTGGACTGAAGATATATGTTACTGGATTCATTAGAAGGTATATTACTTCAACTTGTACTTTTGTAACAACTCTGCAGTTACAGTAAAATATTCAAAGGCTAACGTCAAAAGGCGAATAACAATTACAACGAGTAAATGTAGCTTCTGTGATGAATTATAAGAGTCAATGACCTTGTGTAAATATGAATGTCAGTTTTAGGTGTCTTATTATTCAGGGGCTTTATTGACCTATATCTTGTGTTTTATTGTTGTCATTCAGAAAGTAAAATTACAAGATACAAGAAAAGCATCCCGTGCGTGTTTTTCTCCGGGTACTCTAGTTTCCCCCATCAACATCAAAAACTATGCTAGGCACCCGATGATATGGCTGACAACTACAAATTTCTCCATGTGGATAATAAAGGTATTGTAAAAAAAAAATAAAAAAGTTTGTAGTCACTGCTACTAAAGTCAGAATACCTCATGCTTGTGCTGCACTCTTAAATTAAAATGTGATTCAAACAGACACAATTTTCTCCATAAGTTACCATTCTTATTAAAGCTCTAACACGCAGTAAACACACTTTTAGACACTTAGCTGTGATCATCTATTTATTGATATAAAGTCTGGTATGCCCAATGGCTCCTTAAAATGTTGTGTCACTGATTTTATTTTACTCTTTTTTTTTATTTGTTTGAACGTTTAATTTGCAGCTATTTTTCTGGCGAATGGAATTAATCTTTCACAAAAGGGAGCAGACACTTCAAAATCCTAATGACAGTTTTGTGCATAACACTGCCTCTTGTTTGTCTTTGTTCTGTCATAAAGTGAGAGCTTTTTGTGCCGGAGTGCCGGACTCAGATTCATTTGTGATTTAATTACATGTTTTTACCCAACTCTCAAGAATCCCAATTCTTCAGCGACCATAAAAGGTGCTAAAGTCTTCAAAATAGCACTAGAAAGAGCACTAACAAAGCGGCCTGATTGCAATTTCAAGTGTATGTCTTTCAAAGAAAACTAGGTGTGTTTAATCCTGCTCTCAATTTAGGAGTGACCTCAAATCAATATGGCACTTGATTTTAAGTTTTAGTTAAGATTTGCTCAACCGTTTCAACACAAAGCTCTACAGCATTAGAAGAATCATTCCAAAGTTCTGAGTGGCTTTGAAACTTGAAAAAACTGATAAATGATTTAATTACATACATCTGGAGTACAACTAAAGTTTATTTCCTGACTTGGAGTCCTTCAGTGGTTTTATGGGGCATCTGGTGAGTCTAAATTAAACTTGCACACCTTGCCTTACTTTTAACAAATTACTCAGCCAAAATAAAGCTTGAGGGTAATCTTAAGCAAAACTAAGGCAGTGTTTATTATGCAGTCGTATATGCTGCTACTGTACCAGTTTAAAATATTTAGGGCAGATCCTTTCTCCTATTTGCCCCCCAGACTCAAGACAAGGAAACCAGAGCAGGCCCGATTTCTCCACTCCACTCTTTATAGCACACGACAAGGACACTAAATTGTCAGGTTGGGAGAAAACAGAGTTCTTTTTTTGGCCTCGTCCTGATAACAACGCATCATTATTTACCTGTCATTGCTTACAACACTGTGTTTGAGATAAACGCCAGCTCTTTTTTTTCTTCCCATCCCAGCACTGGATTTATCTTTAGACAGCCAGTCTGGCTCTGTGAGTGCCGGTGTGCATTCAAAGTTCCTTTTTTTTAATTTTTATTTCGAGGCAATGTCAGGTCGCGCCGCTCCTGACACTCTGAGGAGTTAACATGCAGTGGGAGCTTCAAAGACGTACCTTTTCGCGACGAGGAAGATGTGAGCCGCAATGGTGTCTCTGCCGTTTGGTGTCAAGGAGGTGATGTATTATGCAGCAGCGGCACAGTGGGTCATGTTGTGCAGAGAACCCAGTGTGGCTTTGACAGGGACCTTCGAGTGGTCTGAAGATAGAACCGGAGGCTTTAGTCCTTTGTCCAAAACATCTTCACGCTCAAGTGGGTCCTCGACAGTCAGGTGCGCTCTTCATATGCTGACCTCTAATATCTCAGATCGTATAAGGACTTTATATAATGTCACCAAAAACACATTACACAAGACAGAGAAAGCTAAAAATGCACAGAGTGGACGAGAACAGTAAAGATAAAAGATTCTTCACAGCTTCCAGCACAGCTCATCTTTAGCTTCATAGCTCTTGAAAAAAGAGCAGCTTTTATAAGTTTAAAGTTTATTGTGCAACAGTTTTTTCGGTTCGGTACACAGCCAGAGAGCAACCATCAAAAAAGCAAACCAAGATGCAGTGTTTATCAGAATTTGTGATAATGACACTAATGAAAGAGCGTAACATAAAGCTGAAAACACTCCCCCAGAGACTGGTATTGCTCATCTATGTGAAGCTTAACTCTGCTCTGTATGATGCTGCAGTGGAGTGACAGCACTAACCTGGTGGGAAGAGCAGCATATAGAGGCTGCACTGCACACAGACAGCTTCCTATTAGAGACCAACCTGCACCACTGCCACAGTCACGAACTACCTTTGACAGCAACTGTTGAGAACGGGGCAAAGTGTCTACTTTATTATCACTCAGTTGGACTGTCTCAAACCAACTTTAACCATGGCGACATTTTTAATCCCCGGCGGAAATGTTAACTGTCTTTGTAATGCCAGGAGCAGGGGTAACGGCCAAGGAAATTATTTAAATAGAGCGTTGAGTCAAGTGGGTCTTTTGTGTTGTGCATCATGCAACAACAAGGACCATTGGAGACAGAATATGTGCTATTGTCATTATAATCTCTCCCATTTGTGGTTGTTAACATGGGGAAAAGTGCGAGACAGCGAGCCCACATGCAGAGACTTCATGAATATATGATTTTTAATTGAGCTAAAACAAAGACGAGCACAACAGACGCTGGCTACAACAGAACACAGTCCTTTATAGGATTCTGTGTTTCTACATGTCCACATATTTTAGTGCTTTCCCACAAACAAAACAAAGACTTCGAATAGTGTTTCCATTCAAATCCCAAAGGTTTGCCACAATGCGACGGCACTGTCACTGCGGACGCTTCAACCGAAATCCAAATGGTGTGCAATGTGATCTGTTTGTGTGCCGCCACAACTTGCAACAGACTGGAAAATCCCATGAGTCGTATGAGTGCTCGACCTTTGCCATCGCCAGTGAGACTTGTATAACGGCAGCATTGTCCACATTCTAATGGATAATACATGGAATAATGTCTTTCTTATGGATGCTGTTCTGCCGTCTCTGTTACCATGACGAGATGACGATAAACTTAAATGGACTTTTACTTTAAGCTGGGACTTTATTCTTTATCTTTAATGTATTTTTTTTTTAGATGAAATGTCAGCTTACCGGAAAATGTAGAAGAAAAATATGTATCTCTGTCTAGACTTTGAGAAAGAGGCATGAATATAAATAGTTGTAGAAAAAAGGGACATTGAATACAAAGTTTTTTGGTGTATAAATTGAATGGCCCTGCAAAAATACAATATATAGTAAAATAAGTAGTACATTTAGGCTATTGGCTTCAACTAATTACAAGTTCATATTGTACTTAGAGCACATTCAATAACTTTTGGTGCTGTTGCAGTTATATTTGGGTAAACCTGAGCATCAGTACAGATCTAAAACTGCACTGTAAAAATGTGAGAATAACATTCATAAATAATGAATGATCTTTTAATCTGTAAATAAATGAGGTGAATATTTATACAATCTCTGCCAAAAATCTACAGCCCCCCTCATTGTCCCGGCACAAAACCTCAAGTATAAGCACAATGTATTACTAGGCTTCTCCATCCAAAGCAGACACGCATGGCCACCTTCATTTCCAAGTTCATCTGCAAATCGCTTATTTAGCGTTAGCATATTCAAGGCTTGGGCTTGTGATTAATGGCAGTATGGAAGGAGATAGAGATAGCGCTGATGGTTGTGTGACGGGGTCGGGGGTCGGGCCTTCACTGTTACTGTACAGCCTCGGGAAACGAATCACGCTCCCTCACAATCATTGGACTGAAGGGGAACTTGACATAATGTCTGAAAACGGAGCACAGACTGATAATCAGCTACTGTTCTTGGATCCATCACGCTCAATGAATACTAAAAGATCACTCACTAAACCTGGACTTGCGGTACACTTCATCACATGGTGAGACATGCCTGCAGCATACACAGTATATGTTAGTCCTCGCAACAGATGATGGATACAAATAAAATATACAAAACTCAGCTGGATGCTGCTTTCAAGGAAACCAATTCCCGTTGCCATGGTTGCAGTTGACAAAGTATAGGCCTTTAAAAAGACCTGGGTTGTTTGTTTTCTCTCTGTGGCCTAGTGGAAAATACATGTTTAAAGTCAAAATGACGTGGGATGAGAGAAGGGTGAGAAGTTTCTTTATTAAAATTTTAAAAGAAGCAAATTAAGTAACTCTTTTTGTAAAGTAAACACAGCCCCAGTTAACCCAGCACCGTGTGAGTTAAAGTGGCTGGAAGGGAACTTGTAAGTACAATGTGAATGTGTGGGATTGAGCGCAGAATGTGTTATGTATAAGAAATGTCTGGAAAAGCTTTCTGGTGCTGGGTTTGCTTCAAGGCCAAGTTGAGATCAAGAGGGTTGCTTAGTTTTTTTTCATGTTTCCAAGCATTAAACATTTTAGCCTTGATTTATTTATGAAAGCAGTGTTGTCCACTAGCCAGTAATTGTCCAATCCAAAGTGTGGTTTCTTCAAAAACACCCTTAAAATGATTTTCGGATTTAGTTCACAATATGATGAAGACAAGAATAATAATGTAGAAAACATATAATGGAAAATATTTACATTCCACAGCTACTGTATATTCAATTGATTCCATGCCCGAATATATTCAAATGGGTAAAACTGGGAAGTAATGCTGAGCGGCCTCTGAATTATTACTACAAACAATCTGTTTTGTCTATAACCAAAATGCAAAGCACTGAAAAAGCACTCAAGACAAAATGTTGAAAGACACCCAAAGTCACTGTATTGTCATAATGTTAAAATTATATAAATTTATCTATAATGAAATGATGAAATTGGAATAAATGCACATTAAAGATCTGATCTGCTGGCACACTTTCTTTTATCTTTGTTGTACAGACTAAGACGGGGAGTGTCTTGAAAACCCAGAAACTGTTTCATGAAATAATGAGTTCAACGGCAGAAGGGAGAGGCCTGGGGACACACAGAAGAGAAAGGGTAGACAGCTCAAATCTATCTGTTTATCCACAGCGGTGCACTAATAACATGTACATAGGAACTATTGTTGGAGAAATGGAAGTTTTTTCTTTTGATACTGTGCTCTCAAACTACTGAGGCCAGTGCTATGCTGAAATAACTCATAGTAATCAAGACATACTGGTCCAATTTTCTACCAACAATATTGATTTATGTCCCAAAGCTGTAATATTATAAATATATAAAAAACACATACAATCCAATAATAATTGCACTACCCATAAACTCCAGGCATTTCTATCTTAAACCTTCAATAATTCATACTGTAGCAAACAAAACAGTGTCAAGGCTGAGATGGGTAGCATTAAATTGAATCCAGCCCTGATGCACTCAATTAAAGGCTTCTATATCAGTCCAGACATAAGCTTCATATGGATCATTTTATTACTTTCCATAAAATAATGTATGAATACGTTTTTGTTATTTCTGCTTATTGCAACATTTCAAAGAGTGGGTGTATAAATATTTCCATTCCAAGAGTTCATTAAAAGCTCCTTATTTTAAAGGAATGCCAAAGAAAACATTCATGATTTTTTTTTATATATATATATATATATATATAAGTGTTTTTTAGTGACTCAAATGTGACATGTCAACAAGACTGCCTGACTCCTAAAACTCCCAGGTTTTAGTCGAAACCAAGAGACATTAAGTGCCATGAAACATTTATGGACAGACTATCAAAAATTAAAATGATGAAAAATACCCTTTCACATATGCTGCCTTTTCCACTTGAATCGAGAAGGTCTCTGTGGCACACACTCTTCTGAAATAGTGCGTTCAGTAAAGCCTCTGATATAAGATAGTAGTACTCTGCAGCTCTCTTATGTATCACTTATATAATGTTTGATCAGCAAACAGTACACACAGGCTTCAAACATAAAACAAGGCTTAATGGCTTTATTCCTGACTGTTTGCATCCACAAATACCAGATTATAAGTTTTGTTGAAGACCTACCTCTCTGTGCTAGAGGCATGATTGTTGTACAGCTGGGCTCTTGGATGGCCGGTCCAGAGCACTGATGGAGTAAAAGGCTGGGTCTCGGTGTGAGGTCCGTCTGGAGGACAGGACGCCGGTGAGTGGCCACAGTTTTGCGAAGGTTGGACCATCTGTCCCTGTCTATCTCTGCCAGTGGGCCGCTCTGTGGAAGCGCTAGAATGAGGAGAAGATGAAGGAAATAATGGGATCCTGTCTTCACCTAACAGCTCTGACTGCTGCTGGAAAGACTTTCACACCGAGCCAATTTCCCAGTGGCTGTCAGCATTGCAGACACTGTGCATCATGGAGCCTGCCACTTGCAAGGGCTCAGGACACAAAGCCATCGACACGTGAAAATGAAGCTTTGTCCAGTTTCTCTCTTTTAATGTACTGCATTCTCCAAAATCCAACATGCTCATATAAAGATGGGGCAAAAATGTATTAATTTTGGGGATTTTCAAATAATAAGGCCTGTGCCCAGCATCATCCAGTGCACAGACTTGTGACAAGTTGCGAGACAGCGGCAAAGTCCCAAAAGTCAAAGGAGCTCATAGTGTAAATAAAGCTCAGTGTGACAGCCGACAAAACATTGCCGTTGGAGTTTCATCTCTCGCTCTGAGATGCAGACATAACCCCGAGGACATGGCTTCTTCTCTGTCACCCAGGGACCGACTCGACAGCGACAGTCGCATGGGTGAAACTTGAGAGTTTATCTGTGAACTTGTCGAGGGGGGTGGCGGCGGTGAGTGCCTATGCTCTTACAGACTTTTTAAAAAGGACCTGATGGAAGATTTTTTTGGGGGGAAGGTTTAAAAGCTATATTTTGGCATTGATATGTAAAATAGTGTCTTTGAATGCCCTTATTCCTATCCAAAAGCTAGATTCAAACTCCGTCGAAGAAAGAAGTTAAGGCTCCTCCAAAAGTGAAATCTATATTCTTTTGATATAAATGCCTTCCGGTGAGTTTCTAGGTTCGCTCAAGTTCAGAAATGGAACAGGGAGCAGAAACTAATTCTGTGGTTATTTAAAAAGGAAATCAATTAAGTGACCTGCTGCCAGGCTAATTATCTGATTTATCATAATGAATGACTGGACACTCGATTTGTTAATTGACCCACAATCCTCTAATTACCACAGCCTCAAACCTGAGCGTCGTCTTCTTCAACCTGTGATTCAAAGAAGAGCTGCGGGCCTGACTGAGGGCTAACTGCGACAACAACAAACACTCTCCTCATCCTTAACGCGCCACTCCCTTCCAGCAGACGACGCGTGTTTCTCAAGTTTTTTTTTGTCTCACAAGCTCCTAAACAGCCGTGAGCAGATGTGCCCATCTGTGGTTTGTTTCATTTCGTAGGCTGCGAAAAACAGTTTAAATGAGCTCGAGTCGGTGAAAAGACAGGATGCTCACAAAGATGTGTTCAAAGGTTGTGGATGTTAGATGAGTGTTAGGTCTTTGAGAGATCATCAAAGTCTAGCGTGACAAGAAGCTAAATATTTGTGCTTATATACATTACTTCTGTTGTTTTCTTGACAAGGCCTTCACACATCAATTAAAACCGTTAACTACTCACACAATAATACTTTGACCAAACCCACAGTGTCATAAAAGATCAATACTACAGTTGAAGGAAAGAGTTCAGCCGTTTTGAACAAACTAAAACCACCACAAGTTCCCCCAAGACCAAGACAGTGACACACGCTGCAGAACCATGCTAACTCTGACTGTGTCACCTTGGCCCCTGACTCACTTCTGGATATTCAAGTGACTTTCTATGATAACTTCCTATAGCCGTTCTTTGCCAAACAGTTCACTGAGGCACATTCTCACCTCCAGTGCATTCATGCAGGAAGAGCTGCATCACGAAAATATATTTTTAGCCACAGTTCAAACATAACGAGACTGGGCTAGGAATAGAAGTGTCTTTGTCTTTTGGTTTACAATATGAGGAAGCGCAAGCTAAATTTAAAGTTTTGAACCTACAGAATGCTCACTTAAAAAAACATTAAGAGGTTACTCAACCATTAGAAAGTGTCATTATTTTTGCAGCATTCCTTTCTGGCAAAGAAGAAACTGCAAAGTGTAATGCCATGTCCAAATATAAACTCAGAGTTTTTGCTGGAGGCAGTTCTGAGTTGAGAGATTGCTACATCCCCGTTGCACATACTGAAGACCTCCTGAACTAATTAATTAAAAAGCCAAACTTCCTTGTGTTGTCAGCCTCCAAAAACGTTTTCAAATCCTCTGAGGAAAACTGCAACATAGGTATCTTTTCACTGCTTGAGATTGTGACCTCAGATTATTTATTAATGTGAGAAGTTGGTAAGACTCAGAAATCAATGCCTGTGTAAGACGAGTCCATGCTTAAACACTTCGAGTTTGGGGATGTGTTTCTTAAGACCCTGCAGCTCTGCAAATTTACAAAAAAAAAAAAAAGAATAACAAGCCTTGGTGAATGCTTGGCTGAGTTGGCATGAGCAGGAGACAGGGGAATCATCTAAGAGGAAGAGAGCCCAGGGGTATTGAGGAGACAGAGGCAAGCGAATACGTTTCCTCTGCAAAACCAATTAGCAAATGACTCCCCGCACTCGGCTCCGGGAAGCAGAAAAGAGAGAACGGAGCGATATAAAAGGGAAGGCGAAATGGGAACGCAGCAACACTGTATGTGCGCGGGGGCGGCCGGTGATGGACAGGTTTTAAGAGAGCGCTGCTGCTGGCTCGGCGTGTACAGTGCGATTAACCACAGGACAGTGATATATACATATATATATATATCCATGACATTTCCAGTGAACTTACTCCTGTCTAATCAAAACGGAATGACACAGGTTCTTGTTTTGACAGCGGCACATGTTGCAATTGGCTCGTCCGTTAAAATGTTGGCCAAGCATGAAATAATTCTTTTGTGGTTGACACTGGTGTCAGTGGAGCCCTGCTCTCTTTTCCAAGAATGCAGATATTATACAGATATGTGCATATTTAATCTTTTAACTGGGCTGACTGGCAAGTTACCATCTCGACATATTGTATATGTTTTGCTTTGTGTTAGTGATTTAAATAAAAAGCCTGACAAAGATCTGTGAAACTAAATACTGCTTTAGTAATTAGTGAACAGAAGCTTATGACTTGGAACTTGTTAAATAGCAGGATCCAAATGGTCTTTTATTTCCTGAACACAAACACCTTTTTAAATGGACAAAGTCTGTGTATAATTAACATGTTTACTGTGAATACACATATAGGCATCAGAAATTAATGGACCTCCTTTCTTGTCTCTGGGTTTCCGCTCCATGTCTCCGCATTTGGTAGGACTAAGACGAGTGAAAAGGATGCACAAGGGAAAAGAAGAACTTTGAGATGTACTCATTGTCACAAAGTAAGCCGTAGCTGCTGCCTATATAGCTAGTGAAGCTATTAGCAGTAACATATAGGTTAACTTTACACACAAGTGCAACTCTAAAGAGGTTCTTGCTTTTGGGAGACACTCCACTTAAACATGCCCCATTTTGTTTTTTAGCCTTGCATGAGATGGGATAGCTGTCACTCACACGGTTTACCAAACGTGATGTAAGTCGACATATGACTGGCCTGTTATGAATTATAAACGCTGACTTTCTATTTTGTGACATTTTCTGACAAGAACTCGACGAGAGCCAGTCGTCATGAAACCAGTGCTGACTGCAACCCCCCCCATTATTATTTTCTCCCGCAATTTGCTCCTGACTGAATGCTAATGCTGAACACAAACCCCAAAGTTGTAGAATTACTGCAGAAAGTTCATTTACTGGAGTCATCTTGATCAGATTTGTCTCAACAGTCACGAGGAAGTGTAGTTTCCTAGTCTGTATCTGACATACCCTGATGATTCCACCGCTCCACTGAGTTTAGCTGCTCCTGCAGGGTTTCAGACCGAGGCTGTCAAGTCAAACTGTCTCTGGGATGGATAACACGCCTGTGACGGTTCACCTCTAAATCACATGACTGACAGGCACTGCTGCAATCAAAAATGAATAGGGAGGGCCTTGAAGTCTGTTCTTTCGATGAACAGAAGTTAAGGTAGTCAGGTTTGGGGTTGAAATCCCCCCCACACACATTCAACTTATTGTCTGTTTATCAAGCATATGGTGATGATGGTGGTTCTTACGCAACAGGTACTTCCATCCGCGACGTCTGATTGGTCAAAGACACATTCAGTCCTGTTAATAATTCCCAAAGCTGCAGTGTGCATGCTTTATTGATTGCTACACCAACTGTTGGAGCGACAAGGGAGCTAGTTAGTGAGCATCCGCACTTTGCCCATTCCTGTCTATGTAATATTTCTGACTCAGATGCTGTGTTTAGACAGTAAATATTAGCCATATCTGGCATTGTACCAAACAAAGGCGACCTGTTTTCTTCTTCACTTGACTCCTAAAAGACCTTTTCAGGTTATTGATATAGTCTCCTGTGTCCTGTCAGACTTTAAAAATGAAGACACCCAAACATACCTGAATGATACAAGGGGTTATTTCAGTGCCTTTCATGCAACGTGCACCTGCAATCTGTGTGAAATTAATGTCTGATTTACTCAGCAGCAGCTAGGCCTATACTGTAATTTGGGAGTCAGCGACTGGGACTGCCTACTAATCATATTTGGGGAGTGAAGGAGAGTCTAACTCTGACTGTGGTGGAGTTTCTCAAGGGTGGAGCAATTAACAAGTCTGGGAAAGACAGGGGGAAATCAGTGGAGCTTAAACAGAGATAGTGGAAAATGTTTACATGGTTGCATTCATTACACTTTGAGGGAAAATGATAGGGGTATATGCCCAGAGACAAAGCAAACCTTGTTAATGCATATAAATAACCTCTTTGAAGCTATTGCAGATGCTGAGTCACAGAAAGAAGATGCAGCATATGATGTTTTGTGAGGCTTGCTGCAAGTGCAAACTGCCATCGAAGTTCAAATGTCATTTTTCCATGGTACTTTTTGTATTAAAGGCTTGTATTTTTAGTCTTTGCTTTAATTTAATGGAGCCTCCTGCAAACTTTTATCAGTCCTTGGCACTTGCAAAGTACATTAGCTAATTACATTGAAGTCAGGTCCAGGCACGCCACTTTGTGCTGCGCTGAGAAGTTTTCATGCAGAAATGACCCTAAAAATGTATGAATATTAATAGAGTCACTGCAGAATGCCTCCCACAATTTCACAGTGAAATACAACACACTGTCACATAGAATTGCTGCGTATTTATCGATACATCAAAGGGATATTATGTCTCCACACACCATCTCAAGTGCTGGCATTGAGGCGTATGGAATGGTGCCTGTTATAAGCAGCTACAGCTTGGAAAATTAACACAGCTTCTATCATTCCCATAACAGAAACAAGGTCTATTGGATAGGGTTCGTGGATACACTTCCTGCCAAGCAGCACTTGGTTATGTTTGGGAGAAAGCTTGAGTACTGATGAAAGTCTATTAATGCTGAAATGTTGCATTTACTAATGAACTAAATCTTGCCAAGAGAAGAAAAGTTAGCTGGCAAAGTGTTCAGGGTGTGCTGAGTAAAACTGAATGTTGTCGCTGTAATGTGTGAGAGCTTCAAAACCCTCCATCAGGGTGAGGAAAAACTCCAAAAAAAAACCCAGTCGGGAACACACATCACCTAGCTGGTCAGCAGGTCAGAGGATGCGTCCCCCTAGGAGGAGGGAGAAAAAGAAAAGAGAAAAAAAAGTTGAAACATTACAAAAAGGTTTGAACCACTATAAAAAAATTACAAAATAATATGATTGAATAAAATCTATTCTTAGCCAATCTGTGTCAGGAGCTAAACTTTAGCTGCAGCAGGATACTTTCGAGATTTGGGAGTTTCCAAACTTGGGTAAATCCAGCTTGTACCGCCCCAAGATGACCTCTTGTGACCAATGATGTGGCAGCATGAACAGGAAGAGGCGGGTTTTCAATTTGACAAATATAACAAGCGTTCCCTTCTCCACTGTGTTATCAACATTGCTAGGCTTAAAGACGTTAGAATTGATGCCAACATCTTTAACTAATACACAAAAATGTGGCACTAAAAGATTTTCTGGGAGCGGTTTGCAGTTTCTTCGCATCAGACGCGCTGGTTACAATTGGCTTAAACAAGTGTCGTGGTAGGCCGATAATAGTCGGTGCTTAATCCAACCACCTATCAAGTTTTCGACAGAAGCCGCCTTCCTTTTGCAAACACTTTGAACGGGAGCCTTCCCAGATGGTTCTATGAAACAGACAATGTTCTGTGAGCAGTTCTCTCTGGTAGAGTCAGGTTAGTCAAGAGCAGCATCAGAGATGATAATGCTTTTTCAGAGCATGTCATTTTGTCCATATCTGGACAGATGCCAGGATGTAGCATGATCATTTTTAATAATGATATCTTTTGTTCAATGTCTATTTTGCAGCACATTTATATGCACCCCACTGATAATATTCCAATGGCATAGAGATAGAGTTTACAGAGGCTTTTCACTTTCTGGTCATTAAGAAGTGCATTTGCACACTGGGTTTTGGCGGTGACTGTCAGAGCATTTTGGATTTGGGCACTTACCCTCCGTCGCTCTGCGGAACAGCTCACTGACCTGACTACAAGCCTGTGGTTGTACTCGGCATCTCCCTCGTGATAACCTCGCAATCTCTGCAAACGAATGAGAGCGAGTCAGGCTTTTACTCAACACCCTAATTCAGACCCATTTCACTTGGATTACTTTATTAGATAATAAAAAACAACTAAAAGCTGGATATGCTGAAAAAGTAGGTTAGCGATTTATACACGCGCTGGAATGACGCCATATCATTCCCCTTTGTCGGGTTTAAGCTTTGATAGCATCAGCTCACTCTGACCTATATTCACAGTTCAGCTTTTTTCCCAGCTGTGCTACATCATCTTTCCCCTTTTATGGACCCTTTCACATTTTTATATTTTTTGCATTCTTTCCAGAGGACACTGGTGATTCATACTCTAATTCACCCGTTTGGGCTATTTGTGTGGAAAATGCAAAGAAGGGGGAAGGGGAGGAGGGGGTTGAGAGACAAATGAAAAGGAAAGGAAGCTGGGAGAGAGGGAGAGGAGGAGATAAGTAGGGGAGATTGTGAGGCACGGAAGGAGACTTAGGAGCTATTTTTAGTCTCCAGCTGTGAGTCATTCTGAAACAGTGTTAGGGAGAGCCGCTCGTAGATGTGTCGCAAGTCTCTCTCTTTCTCTCTCTCTCTATCTCACACACACACACACACACACACACACACACACACACACACACACACACACACACACACACACACACACACACACACACACACACACACACACACACACACACACACACACACACACACACACACACCAGCATTTGAACAATGTCCCCTTTTATTAAACAACACAGCTTTGTATTATTCTCCTTGGAGCTGTTCTTCTTAATTGTAGAAGCCTTAATCTTATGTTTAAACTGTGTTGATTGGGCACAGTTTGCAGATTTTCCTTCACAGCTGTTGCACTAATCTCATATACAGTATGTGATGGAAGCGGTCTCGAATATCCATTTAGCCCTGCTACACCATGTAAATAGTATTCGAGTGAAGTTTTACACTGAAATACAAAGTTATTGTGAGGTTGTATGTAAATGTAATGCCAGAGTAGGATTAATGTTATAAAAGGTCACAGAAGACAACATATTCTTTAAATTGCAAGGATATGGACAATCCCTTTATTACTGAATAACCAAGAAAAGTATGATTGCCAGTGGAACCAGAGAAGTTTGGGATACTAGACTAAACTGCACAAGTCAACTCCAGATTTAATACCGTCAACCGTCTATGGAACAAGGAATATTGACTTACCACATTCATCTTGGGCCATCAAGTAACTTGAGACACTAGAGGACAGAATTTTTATTTAGTTTGGCAGTTCAATTTGATGATGTTTTGGATGCACCTTAAACCCCACATGTTTTTTTTTTATAAGTAAAATACACAGTGTTATGAGACCAATGACTTTTAACAAAAACCTGGATTGAGTCCAAGTTCACCGGACATGAGCCCACTTGTGTTCTGCTGGACTTAGTGACTCTGTGACTTATGACATAAATCCAGAAGATAACTAGGGCATGAAACTGTGTCATTGAGAAGTCTCAGGAAGAATCTAGGTGGAGGGTTCCATACACTGAGTCTTGCACATGCACTGTGAGGCCTAAAATCAAAAGTGGGTGAAGGTCTCTGTGCAGATAAGAACAGCCTACAGAGAAAAGTCAGCGGCACAAGTTTTGCAGAAGGAGGCGATACTGTCGAGTGAGCTCACAACAGTCTCACAGCTTTACTGCTGCCTCAAAGTTATCTCTTGCAGCTCGAGGTCAGAGTTGTATTCATTTTTACTGCGCACTACAAACTGGAGTGTGCCATGGGTGTATTGTATATAAGCTTTTTTAATCGGTTGGCTCTCTGTAAATAATGGTTTCTATTTCTATATGGGTCAGTCATTGGAGCAATATAACTGCCTTCCTTATTCCATATAGAGAATAAGCATGGCTAATTGGTTAATGAGATGGAGGAATGTTTCATTTAGTCAGGTCCCATTTCCAAGGTTGTGCTCAGATGCTATGAGATAACCTAATAAATGCACTTTTGATTGTATGGATATTGCAATCATTCCAAGATACTATAATTTGATTAATGTATACACCATTGATTAGCATGAGCCCTGCGTTTTAAACATGAACTGTTTGCTGTGTTTCTCCATTGACTTCGGCCTCTACAGTTCTCTCTATTATTGTATTTGAATCAACAGCCTTGAAAGAAGCATGTTAGACAGGCTTTAACTCCTTCTCACATGTTTCAAGACTTTGCATCTTTAATCTCTACAGGTCTCAAGGAAAGGAGGCAAATTGATTTCTGCGCCGGCCTTGTGGGAATATTCTGGTTCAGTATACAAGACGTCTCCTGAATGTAGAATGCTCTCTCACGGCATAGAGGCAGGTGATATTTTCTACTGAGATACAACTTTATTTTGATCTTCGTTTCAGAGTTTTACATGCAGGACTCATCCGGTTCTCCTGCTGAGATTTTGGCGCGCCATAAGAGGCTATACAAGGTGGAAATGATTAAGGCGTCGTTTGAAAAGCTCAGCTCATTTGAACTGTGTTCCCCGCCGTTCCCTTTTCTGAATCATCATCTTATAAGCACAGCTAACGTTCCTTATCTCACTTACACCTGCCCTCAACCCCCCAACCACCGTCGCCCTCCAACCCCTTTCATATTTCTTTACAGTTCCAGATTATATTTCAAGCCAGAGATGAGGTAATTGTGTTTCTAACCCCATTGAAGTTAAAACTGCACGAGGGAGGAGGCAATCTCTTTGGGAAAAAGGTGATTTGTGCCAGAGCGGATGATCAAGGGTGTGTGGTGGGCGTCTAGCTTTGGAGGAAGGTGCGAGGTGGTTACGTAAAAAAAAAAAAAAAAGAAAAATGATGCAAAACCCTTTGCAGTGCGGTGAATCCACAAATAATGCCTTGGCCTTGTTTGATCCTAGGAAGGTTCAAAGAAACTCTATTAGGTGATGCAACTTATATGCCTTATGACAACTTCTCTGGTTTTATGCTTGGATGGAAATTGTCCGACTATTAAAAAAGGGGAATATTGTAAGCCTTAAGCCTGCAGACATGTCAACGTGTAATTGGCTGTATTTTTCTACTACAATTTTCTGACAATACGTGGGGCGAAATGTAATGCACTGTGGCCAAAGTTCGCACTACAATTATCCAACTAAGTAACTGTTCACTCAATGGATTGGATGTATTCGGCAAACAAAATTAAAGTTTTGGTCTATAGCAACTGCACCCTTCATTTTTGCTGATATGACCTTCACAGCCAACAGTAAAACCGACACTTGTCATATGCTTCCTCTAAAAGACAGACATCAAATCTTGAATTCTCATTGGTAAAAAGGAAAACCACCCATTTTGCATTTTTCATTTTGTGACCTTTCCAAATTGAGCGTCAAATTGACTCTACATTTTTTGGAAACACGACTTATGACAAAAATGAGTAAAACTCCACTGTGAGCATCCTTCTATTAGCTGTCACTAAATGTTAAACTGCACCTTTAAAATCTTAACACAAAGGCGACCGGTGTAGGTTTCAAGTTCAGCCTGTTCACAAAACGACAGCTACAAAAAAAAAATTAACATGACTGTCAGCGAAATTACTCAGACTCCTCCGCTTCACTTAGACCTGAATATGAATTATTCACAGCGTCATTAACCTGAGCAATTTGCCTGTAGCCTACTCCTCCAGCCCATGCAAAAAAGAAAGAAAAAAAGCCAAAAGAAGCTCTATTTGTGGAGATGAGTCTGACTACATTTCAGAGGTTTCAAAGTTTTCTCTAGGGCAGCCGCAGCCTGCCACAATGATGATGACACCGAAGATTTGTTATATAATTCAGTGACAGGGACGTCCTTTTGGGGATGTTGCAAACAGAAGACGGCTGCAAGTGTGCCTTCTCACAATATCCGGTCTCATTTTTGGTGTTGCTCCAGAGCTACCCCTAAATTTCAACCTTAACTTACCCTTCGGAGCTCATGTCGGCAAAGTCTAGTTTTATTTTATCTACGCTCAAACTGCATGACATCACTCGTATAGTTTCAAGGCACATGCTATTATCCAAATTATCCCTGACATTTATCAAAAGTTGGCCTGTCAGAAACAAAGTCAGAAAACCCTCGTGTGCAAATATCATGTAGTCCACACAGTAATAAATCATAACAAAATAAGCTATGAATGTTTCATGGCTTGGAATAATTTCGACCCTGCCCTCTGTCGTGAAAAATGTATGCTCAAAATATTGATGACTGTTCTGAGCTGCTGACAGAAATGACACGGAGAAAATCAGGAAGTCTCTCAAAGTGATAAGAATCAATATGTCACATCTGAAATTATACTTCAGCCAACCCTGACACATGCTTAATGTGCTAGATTCAAGATTATTTCACAGCAGGGACGTGAAACTGAGCTAATGGGTTCATGTGGTTATTCTCCCGTATCATAAATCAGAACTTTACAGTGAACGAGAGCACATCATTTTCTTATCAAAAGTAAATGTTTTAACCTTCAAATGACTGTCAGGGAACAGACTGTGGATATAAATCTGAGCACACAGCATCTGGGTTTATCTACTTTAATCTAACAAATGTACCTTTTGTATAGTATTGATGGGTCATATTGAACTTGCCCAGAAGATGAACGCAACAACATTTCACGTCTAAGAAAAGACTGTAATTAAAGCAGAGCCTTTCTAAAGACAAACCCATTGCTTATTGACACTTTTGTTACCAGTCATTGTCTAAGGAGCAGACACAGACAACTGGATGGTATGGCATTTATTATAATTGATAGGAACAGGGATGTGCAAAGGGTTGCTCACCAAAACTGGTGGTAAACAACACATCAACTCTTTAAAGGCTGGATGTTGACACAGAAATATAGTGAGGGTAATGAATGGGCTGAAGCTGAGGCAAGCTGGAAGGAGATGTGGGAGTTTGGAGTGTTTGGATAGACAATCCATAAGAAAACTAGTGTCCAATAGCTTTTTAGAATAGCTTTTAATGACCCTGATTATTGACAGATTTGTTGAATTTAAAAAAAGGATTTCTGCTCTGTTAGTTTGTTAGTTTGTAGTATTATTTAAACATACAAATTCAAAGCCTTGGTGCTAATTGCAAATATTTTTGGGCAAAAGAGGTGACCGTAACCATTTACCAAGACCACTACGGAGGTAAGAATTACTTCCTTTCACATTTGCTATTTTCTTTTAAGAAACTGTTTTATGAAACTTTCCTGTCAACAGCGTGGGTGTCCAGTTTATCTAAAATTTAGGCTTATTTATAAAATATTTTAGTGCCAGGAGCCTGTACTACCTGTAGAAAAAGACCTTTAGTTAACATAATATCTTGCAATGGAAAATAATATATAATAAACAGCCTTCTAATTGAATAATATTCATTCAACAGAACCAACAGTCAATAATGCATTGTTTTCCTACCAAAGCATTTTAATTGTTAGTAACGAGTTTTTAATGTCTGAAGATAGTCAGTGAAGAAATATCAGTCAGAAAACAAGTTCATAGATGTGACTGTCAGAGTAGAACTGGATAGAGGTCGTTCTGTAAGAGGTTGACTGTTGGCAGAAGAACCTGGCCATTGAGCAGCTGTGCATAACTCTAGCAGAGCCATAAATCCATTTGATAATGTTGAGTCAACAACGCGTGACCTTTAGCTTGCCGGGTGCCTTTGTATACACAAATGGCATTGCTTTAGTAACGCCGCAGTCTGTTCTGTGCACTGCAGGAGGCCCGCCGCAACAATGATGTTTCAATTTGTGCTGGCTGAGAAATGTCAGCCACATTTTTCCCACGATGATGGAATTGATGAAATGTTGGTGTTGACATACACCTCCCCACCATCCGATCTCTCAGAGTTTCTAGATCTCTCCGTCTCTTCCTCTCCCGACACTGGGGGCGGGTATTGATTTTAAATTATGACAGAGTGCTGCTTTCGGATTGTATCAAACAACAGACGAACATAGACTAAACCTGAAACACAATAGCACTCCACAATGAAAAAAACATCTTTGACTCTTTTATAGAGTAAGGTACAGCAACTCAGAGATAAATATTTTAATGTTGGCTGTAACTTGGCCAGTTCTTTAAGATAATTTGATTGCTGAATTGCACACAAGTGGTAGATTTCCAGTCCCAATCTCCTAAGAGTTGTAAAAGCCCAATAAGACATCAATAAAAAAGATGCTCTCTTTTCCAAATACTGTACTGTATGCTTGAAGGATTAATATGAAGCACAGTTTTTTGAAAAAATAACCATACTGCAAAATATCCAACTGTTTGAGCACATTCTGGGAGAAGTTTGGTAAAATAGCCTCTTTCCTCATGCGCTTAACTAACAGCTATGTATTTGAGTGCCTTCTGAATCTAAATGACTCCAGTGCCATTTTTACTGTTATGTTTCAAAATATGCAAGAATAAATGTCTCGTGTTTTTAATCTGTGTGCCAGTAACTCTACATGCCCTGCAGCCTGCTCAGCTTTAGCGTTGAGAATGTATTCAAATGGGTGACCTGTACAAATCAGCTCATGTTTGTATAAACCCAATCCCCTGAACTCAAAAACAAATGTTACCTTATCAGCAGCCCCATTAACATGCTAAATGCATTTGTTATCTGTAACATATTAATATGCTAAATCTATCTGCATGTGATGGCAGAGGGAGATGGAGCTCTGCGGGCGTTGGAGCTCATTATAAAGAACAGCCACATGGTGCACTGTTGAATACCTCACTAATGTTTGCTCATCAAGCTGACCTGCAGGCCATAAGGAGCTCTCAGATCCTCAGTGGGGCTCCCACTAACACATACTCTTATCTCCAGCACCATTGTAGAAGCGTCTTCAGAGACCACACTCGAGATATGTCGTGTTACAGGAAATTCAATCATTTCAAAAGTGATACAAACTAACTACGGTATACCTGGCAACAAGAAAAAGCTTTGGTTTGCAGGTGAAGAAAAGGACGACATGGTTCAAACAAGAACAAACTGTAGAAAATCTAACAAAGAATTCAATGATCAGGCACAAATGAATAGATGACAGTTTGAACTCAGCCAATTTCTGAAGAACTACTCGAGCTGTAAAGTCTTGCTGTTAGGAATCAGTGAGGGGTGGACTTAAAAAGTAGTAATTAGCCGTGATTGGTGGACACAAGTGGCGTTTGTCATTTCAAAAACTAAATTGCAGATCAATTCAGACAAGGACTCTGAAGTCTCCTTCTAGTGCAGGCCGAACTAAATTACAGTTTCTGCGACCAATCAAACACAATGGCCAGGGCTGTACAAAACTTTACCAAGACTTGAATATGCTTTTCAGTTTCACATTTCTGATTCTTTCCTAGTAACTATCCATAAAAGCATTTGAGCTCTTGCTGGAATGTACAACGTATTAATTTATTTCACAGTGAAGAAATACCTCCTCACAATAAATAATGAATGGAGCAGAATACAATTATTCAGTCATTTTCCAACCTCAAAACTGATGGTTCCAAGGAAAGGCTTGCCTCTGCATGATGTACATTGAGCTGAGGCTGTGGTATATTTAAGGCTCAGTAATAGCCAAAAATTCTATAAACACAAAAAAAAAATGCAATTATAAAAGGTTTAGGAAAGCAAAGGCACATCTGCGGTGCTGCAGAGCAGAACAGCTTACATGGGTAATCCTTGGGCAGAATGACTTGCTTGTAGTCATGTCGACTTGTGATATAGAATCAAGGCTCGAGCAAGAAAGTAATGAAACAATAGATGCAAATGAGGAAGGTAGAGGGACTGCAGGGAATTAACCGATGGATAATTTAATGACACCTCGGGCAGTCATTATCCTGTGTATTATCATATACAGTAAACAAATGGTGTGTAAAGTAAGGAGGGTCAAAATGGTATTAGCACTCATTCATTTCAAAACCTATCAATAATCAATGTCTGTTCACGTCTTTTAGAAAATGATTTTAATTTAAAGTATACAGCCTTAATGAACTGATTCACACATGACACAGTACTGCTTTGAGCTGCCTCTGAAAAGGATTTCCTTATTACAAAGTCCACTAAACCCGTGCACATTAACAAGCTGCTAATTAAGGCACCGGCGAATGACATCATCAAAAATGGCTCGCTTTGTAGTCCTTCACTCACGTTTTGTAGTTCTCTAAACTCTTAAGCTTGCCCGTCAATTGGCAGGAAGGCATCTACTTTTAGTTAAACCAAACATAATTGTGTATAGCATTGAGCATGTGAGCAGGTAGTAGGAGAGAAGCTTTTAGAGCAGCCATTTTGTTTCATCCTGGACACTGGGTGTAATGTATAAAAGATCGAGTGTGTCCAAAAAAGCAAACAGGTCACCTATAATTTATCCACCTCTATGCACAGTCTCTGAAAATGACCTGCTGATCAAATTGATTAGACTAGGTACGCCTTGTCAAATTATGCAATATCTCATTTGTCATGAGGGATAATTGCTGAACGTCCACATAGCCATCTATTATATAATTTCAAAGTAACGGATGAAGAAAAGGTTAAATCAAAAGCATATGGACTTGGTTTTCAAATGTCTTTGCTTTAATCTTTTTTGAAGATGACCTGGATGACTGAAAACCTTCACAAACAAAGTAACGGATGGTCATTGTTTAAAATTATATCCCACGGGAAAATAAAAAGGCACCATGTATACACACAATCAAGAGAAATAGTGTTTTTTTATTTGGGCAACTTTTCAAATAAATCATTGATTCATTATTTTTTTGTGTGTGTGTTGTGTCAAAAAGGCAGAACAAATCCAGCCTTAAAAAAGACAGATTATATTTCATGGCACAGTTTTAGGATGCCATGAGGTAAAGGCAAACCGTTTGGAGCCAGAACACATCACATGTAATTAAACCCGATCGAATCAAATGGATCCATTGTTGCAAAATGACACATCCACTCCTGCAAATATATCTGTCCTCATTTGTGCAAATACAGACAGGGTTTCTGCTCACATCACACGGCTAGCGTCACATGTGCCAAATCCAAAGAAGCATAGCCCCATACAGCTCTATTTATAGGTCGAATGTGCGCTCTTATATTGTTAAGGCCAAAAATGTGTTGCTGAAAAGGTTATGTTGACACTTTAATGATATGCAGCACTGGAAAATATTTGTTAATTTGCCTTGCTGCATGTATAAATACAATAAATGTTTCAGCATTGTTTATGTTTTGACGAATCTGTGGGTGGCTAACTTTAAATAGAATGCACAGTTACAAAGAGCCTGGGTATACCTGGATGACATGCACATATTTGCATTCTTTGAAGTCGCTTTAAAGCCCCCTATGACACAGCACAGACATCTTTTCTATTTATCCGAGTTAAATTGTCTTTAAAGCGATCAGTTTTCTCTCAGAGGAAACTATAAGGATGCAACCAGAAAGGTGAAAAAGGAATTTCCTCTTTAAAAAAATAAAATAAAAAACGAAACACTTTTGCAGCACAGACTTGGCTTGGCTTCAAAGACACTCCAAACAGTCCCTCGAGTAGGACTGCAGTTTTCTTGCCACTTTTTACCACCTCGCGCCCCTCTTTTTTTCCTTTCCTACTTTATCTTTGTGACTCCATCTGCCGGCTGCGCTCTCTCCCGGCTCACTTCTGCTTTCGTTTGATTGTGCTGTACTGTTGAGACCGAGTTTGTCATGTTAACACGATTTCAAAAGACAAGAAAAAGAAAATGATGCTGCAACTGACTCACACTTTTATTTGAATTAACTAATTTTTTTATTTTTTAACACTAAAGTTAGATCCTTGGCCAGTAATAAAGAGCCAAGTTGATTTAAATTTCTATTGCAAAAAGTCACAACTCAAACTTTTCCACAGCTCATTTTCTGTATTCATTTTATCTTACAATATCACTGTCCATGCTTTCAGGAGGAAATTGTAAAAGTTATTTTGACAGTAATCAACAGTGTCAGTGTCAGGTTTACAGCTAATACACTGGTATTTACTTTTGTCACACAATTAGAATGTAATTAAAGTGATTTGAGACTTGTTTGGATCCAACACATACTAATTTAGTGTGACGTCTTTCACTGTGAAATTTGTGAGGCCAAGTTTAAGTTAATTCTCAGTGATTGTGCAGTGGGGGATGCTTTTGGTGTTCTTATTTATTTATTTTTATCCTTTGATTTAAATGAATGCTAGCCCTGAATATAATCTATTTTCTACATAATTACTGCAGCAACAAGAAAAACACGTCAAGGGTGTCAAACTCATTTTAGTGTGGGGGCCACATACAGCCCAATTTAAAGTGAAGTGGGTCGGCACAGTAAAATAATAATAACCTTTAAATAACAACAACTCCAATTGTTTCCCTTACTTTTATAATGTCAGTGCTCTCATCTGTTGAAACAAAAAAAGCTAATGTGAGCAAAAGCCTTCAGCTGTGTGTTTCCAAGAACTCACCCTCACAATATGACTTTGATGCTAATGCTAATTTTCACTGCTGCATCAGTGACTTCTCAGCTACAGGTAAAAACAGACTGCTGTTGCTACAGATATTTCATTTAACTTCTTTCTTCTTATTTTTTCTTTGAAACATTTTGTTTTTCTTACCATTATGAGTGTTGAAGTGGGGCTGAACATTGCGTTCCTTGAGCACTGAAACTTGCTGCACACACACAAGCAGCAGAGCAGACATTTAATGCACGGCTCTAGAGGATGCACATTCTTGATTCTTTTTCTTGCTTTTTAAATGAATTTATATTTTTAAATATTCAAGTCTTGCGTAAAAACACAGGCTTTTTTAATGAACACATAATCAACAGCACTTCCAAACACAGCACCTTTAAACAAAAAGTACATGCTTCCAGCACAAATAAGAGCAGCAGCACATTTATTTGCATTTTATATGAAAAGTAATTTTTTTTTTTTTTTTATGTTTTAAAGCAAAAAATACCTGCAGAAGCTAGTCGAGAAAGTGAAATAGAGAAATGTGTATTGCTACAATGAAGGGCAGATGTGTGTAATTATGTGAGACAATAAAGCTCTCACAGCCATTTTAATTCATATCAGTTTTTTTCCAACTTTCTCTATTGCACTCATTAGACGTGTGAACAGATGCTAGAGGAAAGAAAGTCAGGACAAAACTATCATTTTAATTGGGTTAAATTTGTCATATGGCAGCACTTGTTTTGTTTTGTGGGGGTCATTCTCTTTGAACTGCAGAACAAACTCCATCACTAGAGGGCTCGTGGAAAGACACACATCAAACGGGGACAATGTGCAAAGTGGAACTGAAAGCAGTTCTCTGCTGGTGGTGCTTTGAGAATGCAGATAAGTAAGAATGTGTGCCATGCATAAAGGACAATGGACTTTGGCGAGCTTTGAGAGCCTGAGTATGTTCCACTGTAGGACAGACAGAAGCCAGTGTGGGGAAACAGCCATGTAAAAAAAGTGGCTGATGCGTGACGTAAATAAATGTTGATGTTTCAAGTTTTTAATCCTGTAACCTTATTTCTAAAACTCAGGTGAATTTACTTTCAGTCACATCACCTTGTTAATTACACTTAATTACATTCACCTCAGCTCTCGAGTGTGAATCGGTGCCTGATTATATGACAGGAATTAAATCCAGCAGAGGTTTGGGGATAAGACTGCATTGGGTTAATAGCTAACCTTTTGCTGCTATGAGACATTTGAGGACAGAGAGAGAGTTTGACGTTTGTGTAACTTGAAAAAGAACACCAGTTTAAAAAGGTTGCGCTAAATATTTTATATAACAATCAAACCAAACTGCCATTTTGAGTTGACTCAAGTTATCATGCCAGTCAACTCTTTCTGCTGACAGATGGCAAGTAACACAACATAACCTTTGTGTACACCAACTAAAAACCTCTTTTAGTTGCTCCCTGTAGGGCTTGCCACTCTCTAACCTTGCTTTGCTGCTTGATTCTTGCGAGACTTGTGAGTTTACAAACTCACTAGATTCAATCTTAACCTTTATCAAGGTAATTATTCTGAACCCTGGCTTTAGCGACCAATTTACCGATACAAACATAAAGAACATGGAGCTGCTCTGATTGGAAAAAAAAATCCAATAGCAAACACTTTATTTTTCCTTTATTTAGGCTTTTCAGGATATTTTGAAATAAAAAGTTTCATAGTGTTCTTATAAATATAGAAAAATGAGTAGATGATTACCATGGCCTCACAATTATATGCAAGTTTGATAAATGCAGTACTAATTGCTGGGCTGGTTGCAGATTGTGCTTCTCTCGTCTTTTGTTAGGGTCAACGATAGCCCTGCAGGGATATAATGCTATGAACAATCCAATGGGAATAGTTCAGAGGATGAGTTTACTTTCTCTAGCAGAGCTCAATTTTTTTGCTCTCTTCGATGCTGCACAAGATCAAGGGTCCTTTAAAACATAGGCCCGCAGAAAACAGAACAGACAGCCATTTTAGATAAACGTTATGATTGGTTGGTTTTATTGTTCACTTTGCTGAGAAATAAAGGATCTGGCTGCCTTGGCTATTAGGCTACGGTTTGTTCATTAGGCAGATCATTGTTAAGTACAAACATTACAGTGACAAGTCAAGTCAGATTATATAACCCAGTGCATATGAGGAGATGCATTAAAACCACTGCAGTGCTTTAAAAACTGTGGGGTCAACAATATCCAGAGGGTGTCCTCAAATACCCCAGCATGATAAGAGACTACTTATTCAGCGCTGCCTTCTTAAATTAACAAAAATATTCAGGAGAGGAAGAAATCGAGCGGTTATTATTCAGGGCAGAAATGTTTTATCCCTGAAACTTTTGCTGTTGTCTTGTGCATATATTTTCTATATCTCACCCATAATTCAGCAGCTTCAGAGAAACAAGAGTCATATGGATCTAAGTTACTACTCTTGTGTATGCTGCCCTGTATTCACAGTTTAGCTACCACACTGCAGTTAATTAAAATAAATACAAAAATAAATCTTATTTTATTTTATTGTTTGCTTGCAGCAGCTTGTTTCTGCAGAGTGGTATTCAGAGGATAACGTACTGCATTTAAGAGTTGTTTATGGTGGCTTTGCAAACACTGGAAATGGCACACTTTGTTATTGTAACAAATTAAATAAGCCCTATTGCAATAGCATGAATAATTTTGTTTTTCAGATTTTCAATAGTGCAAAAGTTTACAACCAATAGCTGCACTTATATTATTAGAAAACAAAAAGGATGTGCATTAGAGTTACTAGAATGAGTTTTGTGATAATTAAGAAGCAGCATTCGGAAAAAGGGTGAATGAAAAAGCTGGTGGTCCTAGTGGCAGTGCTGGGCCTGATCTGATTAAATGTGGGGCATCAATTGGAGAGGATGCTCTCATCAGTGGGAACCATGCGGCGGCACAGCGGGCTTGCCGATGCTCACACGACGCGTAGATTGGACTGAAAGCAAGGCTAAAATGGGGAAGATTACATGGGCAAACAAAAGAGTCTCCGTTACTAATGACTATTCCAGAAAATGGGAGTGTAAATCACTTCAGTAACAGGAAGAGCGGACAAGATGAATAAAAAAGGAGCAAACAAGTAAACAATCTTCATCTTGAATTGTATTCTCCATTTGGTTTGAACGTGGCCATGCGTGCCGCTTTTGATGAGAGCGTTTCCTGTGTTTACGCTAATATCCCTACTTCATTATACAGCCCATAAATAGTCCTCTATTTGCAATCAGCATTCATTCCATTATCTTTCTACGCAGACAATAGGACAGCACATGTGGCGAGATATTAGAGCCAAACGCAAACCTGCTGCAACCACTGAGCACAATCGTGAGCTCATGTCATATTTTATAACATTTCTATTTCCCTTTACGTGCTGTGGATTTCCATAAAAACCTTCTTATCATTAAAACATCTAAGGTCTACATTCTATACTTTCCAGTGTAAATTGTCAAATGCATCGTTTGCTCACAGTGCTTAACGCTTTGTGCCTTAATTGAGACGCATTGCTGTTAAATTCAGACTGATGCAACTTCATATCAACACAAAACACAGCTGACAGTCACTGGGATAATTGGCCCAATGATCCAATCGTGCTGTTGTATATTACCAGTGACTGTTGATAGACCAGACGTATAAAGCTAATCTGCCTCATCAGGCCCCCCACAAGCATTCCTCTTATTTAACATCTCACCATAGGTTGCTGTGTGAGTGTGTAATGTGTGTGTGAAGACATTATGTTCCAAAGCATCAGTGTAAGGTATAGCTTTCTTTACTTTGTAATGAGTGGGACACATAAGTCTGCTATGTCATAATACATTGTAATCAGACTCATTTATTAGTTTGTAATGCAGTTATTATATATATTAGATATATAAAAATCTATTCATTTCTATTCAATAGAATCGCCCGGCTTCGACAAAAAACACCCAACATTGTTTATAACAACAAATCACAAACCACAAATCTAGTTTAAAACTAGTTAAAGTCAGAACTAAACCACTTTAAACCTTCCAAATCTGGCTAAAACATGTGTTAAAAAATACAATCTGATCATACCCAAGTTGGTTAAAGTTTGCACACATCTATAACTAGTTAAAAGTCACTCAAAACCAGTAATGGTCCACACATGCCACTCCAAATCTTAATGTTAATGCTGAAGCACTTTAAACCCGTCCAAACACAGTTCTAACCAAGTCAACTTCATTTTAAACTGATTAATGGTATTGAGATTTAAATTATCTATGTGTCAAAGTGACCGCTTTACAACACCTTTGATGCTCATTTGCTCATAGGTTGACTGCCATAAATAAATAAATAAGCAATCACTTTTCAAAAAGTATACATTAGACATGAAAGGACAACAATGACAACAACCCCTTTCAGTTTGTGATTGACAACACAGAAGCATGGATTGAAGGCTGTCACTGCTGTCTGACAGTGTCTGGGTGTCAGTGGATGAGCCCATAGTTACACGAGTTGAGCTGGGGCGCAATGGGCCGATCCTGGAGGGCAGTCTGAGTTTGTCCTTCCTGTTGTCTCTCTACTGCATGCTAAAGCTGCCATCCAGTCATACGTCCTGGTTAAATAAAGATTACATTTATCTAATAAGGATTATGCAGTAATGACCTAAATAGACAGCTCATCCTAGCTTAAGAGGCTACATATTTGTATTCTCTACGCTGCACCCTTCATAGAAATGTAATGCAGTATTCACTGTTTGGTCTAAAGGCTAATCTTTGCAGAACGCAAGTCAATTTTCTTTTCACCTGAAGCTCATTGATATTAGGATCACTCTGACATGCACAAATGTAAAGGCTCTAAATATATCCAGGTCTGTGGATATTTTCAAGGGCAGCTCCATCATGGCCCCCGCAAGTTAAACGCTTCACTTCAAGTGCACATCGCCGCCCCTTTCTCCAAACCTCCAGGCTCTTTAACGGCAGCCGAGAGCCTCACATTGGTGTGCACATATCAAACCGCTGACCTTTTCACTTTGATTCCAAAGGCTGGCCCCGGAGTTCAGCTTTAGCCCTGTCAATAGCCGTTAGATGTCCAGATGTGGAAGGACTCCTAGCCAATGTGACTAGTACAATTTAAAAGATCTTCTGCCTGCCAAATCAAACGTAAGGTTGATCACAAATAGGCACATTTTCTCAAATTTTCTAAACTAATTTGTGCAACCAGGATTAAACAACTGCATTAGTTCTTTTATGGTAAGGATTTAAATCATTGACTTAAGTATAAGTTAACGAGCGGTACTTTTCATTTCTAGAGATTAACAAAAATGTCATGGAAAAGTTGCAGTGGCTTGTTTTAAAGCCAAGCTATCTCTCAGAGTAAGCGCTATGTTTCCCCGGAGAAGTGTCTGCTTGTAGCAAGTCGTCCAATTAATGCCTCACATGAAACACAAATCAAGGCAAACACGGTAGAATTTGTAGTTTTCTTCCCAAGTGTCAATGTATGCCACAAAAATCTGCTGCACTGTGATATGTGGGCTTAGACAATGTTATTAAATGGAGCCACCCACAGATAAATGCAGGTTTTTCTGATGTTTTTGTGGCATGTAACTGAACGGCCTGAGGCTTTTTTCTTAGACACATTCCCCCATAAAGTTTTCGTACACAAGCTTACTGTACTGTTGTATAGAAGTGATCTTTGCATGCAGAACAAGAAGAGCAGAAATTTGCACTGGCAGCAATATTATTTGCATGAGGTATGTGTATGCAGAGAGACAAAGATAGTGTGAGAAAAGAGCAAGCACTAGCGCCTGCAGGTGTGTGCCACGACAGCGCTGAATCGCAGCAGTCATCACGTTCAGTCCACAGCGTCGCACTTTTAAAGAGCAGGAGGAAATAGCTCCTTGGATTTCATTAATTCCCTTTAGTTATTCATTAAAGGCTGATGTAAGAAGATCACGTGAGAAATTAAGGTGAAGGTTCAACTGAATAAAAATAAATTGAATTAAGGCTGTTTGAGATTGCAAATAAATATATTTGTTTAAAAAACATTTAAAAAGGTGTCCTACAATCTCTTTTTGTAGCTTTTCATTCACATTGTTTTTGGGTTATTGATTTTTTTGTGCTCTGATTATTTTGTGGCCAATTACTATGTGCTTTTTGATTTATGAAAGCCTTGCTTCAGCCTATGTCTTTTGTACTGCACCGTTGTATTCATTATAAAAAGGTACTTATTCATACTTGCATAACATGAATAATCATAAAGCAATTTTGGGGAGATGAGCTTGCATTGTTCCTGAAAACGCCCAAACTGCTGTCTTGAGTCCTATAAAGCTAGTTTTTTGGACTGCAGTCTGTAACATAAGTAAATTGCAGTTGCCTTCGGCCCAAATTTCCTCCCTAAGTGTTCTGAGTGGGTGTCTGGTGAATGGTGAGTGCTCAATCCTGTCTCGTTATTGTAAGGTAAGGCTTGTGTTTTGCTGAGGTTGAATTTGTGCCTCCATCTGCACAGCATTTTGAAATAGTGAATTTTTTTGATCCACTGAAGCTTTTAATATCACTAATCTGCTTTTGCCATCCAACATTACTCTGGCCGTCTGCAATGGGCCGCGACAGACACCATGTGACTTGGTGCTCCCCCCCTTTCTCCCTGACATTGTGCTGACGCAGCAGAGATCCCACTGTGCATTAGGTGTAGGAGGAGAGGGCAGCTGCTCGGGGTCTCGTCCACCAGTGAGCTGTGATCAGAACGAGCCAGCTGGCACAGGCTGCATCTGCATCACTAACATGAACCAGAGAGGCCTTCGCCGGGAGGTGCAGCCACACAGCAGCTGTGGCGGCTCACATTGTATACTGGTGTCACCAAAGAGCTCCGTTAGACTCATTTAAGGGTTTCTAGTTCTTATTTATGTAACCATTGAACAGATTTATACAGATTTATTTTTGACACATTGTACTGGCTACTGGATGGGATTTCTAGTTCATTTCACATCATTTTTTAAAAGCAGCACATAATCAATTTACAAACATTTGCTAAATGCTTATGGGCTGCTGTGTTCCATAACTGTCCATCCATCCAGCGTCTCTCTTGGCACAAAGCACATTTGCTGTGATTTTCTGTGAAAAAGACATGTATGTAGTGGATCATTATATATAACTAGAAAGTTCATTTTGTACATTTTGAGTGGATCTTTCTCGGAGCCTAAACATTGCATTTTAAAAAACACATCTATAGCGTGCATTTGCCCTAAGGTGGATTTTGACTAAAGCACTAAAGCAAATGGAACTTAAAAGAGTACAATAAAGGGCCTCTTAAAGTGTATTGTTGGACAGTTTTATTGGCTTCTGTTTAGGTTACACAGTGTTCTTGCTTTTTTTATGTCTGAGTATTGTTGCTGACATATGCTTCTGTATGTCTCCATATGTTCCACCGTGTATATACCTCTGCATCTAATGTGTTTATTGTCCCTTTTATGTCCTCTACATCATTTTAGTGAGCTATACTCAGCCTTTGAGTTGCAAAGTATAAACAACCTAAAGCAGTGTACAGTGCTTTTAAGTCTTTGAAGCAAACAAACCCGCTGCTCTGTTCAATGTGCAGGGCCAAAACACCCAACAACATTTCACAGGGTTTATCTACTCAGGAAGGACCCATATTCATTCAAGCGGCATGTTTTAGGTACAGTATACAGATGGCACTGACTTCACAAACTGACCTAACAAACTGCAGTTCACAATTCCATCTGCTAATCTTTGTCTTTGTTTGTTATTCACATTAATTATAAAATAATCACCATATTAAACAGCATTAACAGGTTACTTAGCCCATACCTCATTATAAAAGAAAAGCTTCCCATTACATTCTATTTGAATCCCATTCATTAATAATAAATCACTTCTTGTTAGAGTGGTGGGAATGGCAATGAGAAAGAAATGCTAATTCCTTCTGCTCTTGCTTAAATAAATGTCATATTTCCCAATTTCACACAATTCGCCTCATGAGATGACGGCCTTAGATGAGGTGCATTCTGATGGAAACAATGTTCAATCTTATTAAACCACATCGCTAGAAGTCATTTGTACTCAAGTCCCGTAACCAAGATACAAGGAAAGGGAAAAGTGGCTGTGATCTTTCTCAGTTTAAACATTTTTGATGGATTTGCAACAATAAATGCATTTCTCTCAGAAAAGGAAAGAGATTAAAAGTGCTCAGCAGTGGGGATCCCCTGAAAAGATCCACCCTGTCAGCATCTGTCCACCACACACATGCTACAATAGAGCAGTTATAAATTAACAGACTCCGGTATTAATCCAGCAGACAGCACTTTGGGATTGACTATTTGGCAGCAGACACTCTGGCCCAAATCAGTGGCTGGGATGAAATAGCTGACGCTGGGGAAGAAGTAAGTAAAGAGGAAGAGACATAAAGCCATAGTGCATCGGCTGGAGGAATGTAATTGTCGTAGGCATCGGATCAAAGCTGCAGAAAAGGCTGACTGCTGGCATTTCCTGCTAATGAGACTCTGGGCTGTTGGTGGTCCAACCTTTATGCTCCTAATTGCTTAGAGCACATATACAAATACAAATAACAGTGGAGTCCACCACTATGGCTAATCAGATAATATAGAGGTGATCCAATGACAATGACCAAACAATGTTCAAAAAGCTGGTTTGCTGCTTATTTAGGTTTATTCCCTTCAAGCAGTGGTGCTCAATACGTCGATCACGATCTACCAGTCAATCGCAAACATAGAAAAAATAAATAAAATAGACGTCAGCCAATCATCTATCCAAATTGATTCACTATCCACTATCCACTTGATTGATATACAGAGCAGCCAGTCAGATGACATCTGATTTTTTCTGACGCTTAGGTCACTGCGCATGCGCCACAACGGCGCCAATTACAGCAAGACGCTTCATCGATTTACCTCCAATTTTTAAACCTTGTTATTTTTCTCTTAAACCTAAGAAAGGGTATAAAAATGAGTGGGGGAGCTGGACCAAGTAAGAAGACAAAAACTTAACACTTTTATACAGAATTATATACAGAAAGAGGAGGACCTTTTTTTTTTTTTCAAGTGGCTTGCATGCTGAAAAAGTGTGAGCACCCCTGCTTTACAGTAAGACAGTGACAATCGACCAGTCACAAAGTGTGTGTGTGTGTGTGTGTGTGTGTGTGTGTGTGTGTGTGTACATGTGTGCGTGCGTGAGCAAGCGTGCAGGTGTGTGTGTGAGAACAGATGTAGCTGGACTTGTGTTGTAGCAAAGGTTAATTCCAGCTCACATCTAACACTCACAAAAGCCAAACACAACTGAGGCATGTCAAGGTTAAGTGGGGAGATTACTGTATATCTGTGCGTGCTGATGTACACGACCAGCACATGCAGCTGCTGATTAGGGACTCCCTTGTGTGGACATATGTAGGTGCGAAGTTACTAAACAAATCAGAAAGAACAGCCCCCAGGACAACTCTGGCAGCAGTCAATAGATTTATTCATTTTTATTATCTCTGTGGAGAAATTCATTGTCGACAGCCGCCACCGGGGGGCACCCAGAATGCTTTTGAGGTTGGTGAGGGAAACCGGAGTACCTGGAGGAAACCCAAGCACGGGAATATGTATCACTTGCTTATCTTTTTCCATTAGAGACACTCTAGTATGCATTTGCAGTTGCCAATTAAATCATAATTACTGGAAAAAAATAACAAAATGAGACCCGGAAATGTGTAAAAATTTAATCAACATTGGTGCAGAGACTCGTGCATCCAGGTCACGGTGCTCTAGTTTTTGATGTTGCAAAATTAATAAATACCATAATTTGCCATACAGAATATTAACTATAGCCCTCAGAACAACTCCTGGATTAATTTACATAAATGAGTTATTAAACTTTTAAATACTACATTACAGTCTCTTGATCAATCTACAGAAGTACTCAATAATGAACATTAGAAATGCTAAATGAAGAACTTGCTCGTGCAACTTTGTTCTCCTACAGCAGATGGCCTAAACAGCTAATTCCCTTCTCTCCACTGTCCACAGTCCTTTGGTTGTAACCTGCCTTTTTTCTGATATCGTCATACATGGGGCGATTCACTTCTGAGCTTATTTTCCAAGACAGATTGCCAGTTTACTTGTGCACAGCTGTGCATCGCCATCAGGTATAAGCCATTCGGGCTTATCCCGGTTTCTAAGGATTTTGGTTCAGGGCGCAATGCATACATGAAAGGGAATTTTGTCAGAGGGGTTCCATGAATTATGCAATTGCAGAGTGGATTTGCAGGTCTTGCTGAAATTAATATGATACTGAATAATGAAACTAGATGAAACTGGGGTTTTAAGAAGGAGGAAAAAATGGTATTAGGATGTAGAAAGCACGGATGGACGGTGAAGTATGTAAGTATTAACTGGTTGGTAAAGTTCTTCAATACTTGTCAGGGGAGCAATGCAGGCATCTCTCGTACAAAAAAAAAAAAAAAAAAGAAGCATCTATATTTTTAGATAAGCTTCAAATTGACTCGAGATGGCATTCTAGAAATTCAGGCAATGGCAAAGTTTTGTTTGGGGCTTAGTCAAATTTAACAATGCTTAAAATAACAGGCAGAAGCAACCATTACTGGGAAAAAATATAGCTCTGTGGGATAATGGCCCATGATTCTATTCTTTCCTCTGCACTATTTGTGCTAATCCAAGAATACAGCTGTTGCCGAACTTCTGTCATAATCAACGTCCTTGTTTGCCACTGAATTCCACTGACCTTACAATTTTAAGCACTGTTTTGTGACCACAGCCCGACAGACAGACGGATTGTTAAGAGAGTACTTGAGGTTCAAAGGTGAACCGATTGTTCTCTGTAAAGTCTGTCGGCAATTAGCTCCTTACAGTAGGTGTTAATATGTGCTGTAGTCCTATACCAGGTGACGAACTGCAGTATGAATACTAATTCTGCTTATCTCAATTATCTGCCCTGTCAGGATGATTTGTGTGGAAAATGACACCACGCCAACCTGAGGTGATTTGATAATAAGTGTGGACTGGGAATCCACCGAGCAAATGCTTTGACAATTTATCTAATTGACAGTCTATGACTCATTCTGTCTGGCACTTCATTTCAATTACTAAGCCCGCATTTCTGGCAGCGCTGGGGAATGGCCGGAGGGAAGTTTGTGCTTTTTTAATCCTACTGAACCATAAACAAATCAGAGGAAAGTGCACAGTTGTAGTGGTTTGTTTCATTGGCACATAAGGTACGTTTTGGCTGCAGGTTTATGGTCAAGTCCAAAGCACACATAAAATGTTGCTTTTGGTTTAAATTTGATTCCCATGGGCCATTGTTTTTTAATTTAGAAACAACAACAGTGTACTGTATAACTGTCCTGTCCTGTCATCCTATTCTTATATTCTTAATTAGTTTGGTCCCTGATGATTTGAGCTTGATTTTTACAGAGGGTGGAACAAATGGATACAAATGGAGTAAACTTCTTCTGAATGAAATAGGATAAGATACAACCAATCAAAATACAGCAACATAATAAACCACCTTTGGAGCAACTGGAGCAATAATTGAAAAATATACAACTCGTTATTTTTGAAACAAATCGTTTCAAAAGGCCTAACCCATTTTAGATAAATGATTGTGATTGGACAAGAAAATATTTTTTTGGTTCCTAATTTTGTTGTTGCTTTCCATCAGCTTGAATGAAAAGTATTGTGCTTGCTAACTGCTAATGATTGGCTACATGCTAATGGTAAGCAGTTTTTTTGATTGGCCATAAAGCAAACTTGTAATTTTAAATAACCGTGTTTATATTAATTATAAATAAGTGTTCTAGTCCAGTGCTATTACAGCTTGGCTTGAATCACTCTAGTTATTTATTTATTTTTCTCATGGGGGCAATGCTTGAATCTAGATACAAAAATAAATCAACCTAAATTGAATCTGCATTCCCAATGAATGTCTGGAAAATAATGTAGCCTTGTTCTGTTCGTACATTTTGCTCTGACACGCTCGCTATAGAGACTGCTTGTTTCTCCGGGATGCCTTGTTGGATGTGTGCCCAGGCAATGGTCACCGGCCCACTGGTTTGGCAAAGAGCTCCCCGTGGGCAGCAGCGCAGCTCAAAATGCGAACCCATGGATCACAGTCAAAAAAAAATAAAGAACAAGGCTCGCCATTGCCTGAAGGGAATGTCAGACAGCGGTGGATATAAATATAGATAATGCACAGATGATCGACTGGGAATACAATACTAGTAAGAGAGTAGCCTATTGTTAATCTTCAACCTAAAGACAATCCAGATGATATTTGTGACCTTTATATTATAAATGCTGAGAATACACACAAAATGCACTTTAGAAATCTAATAAAAATAACTCCTCGAATGCAGTACTAGTTCTTTTAACCTTCTTCTGGCATCATCTGTCCTCTTTTTACCATCACTTTTATCTACCAACTTGTAGCGCAGAAACGTTGCGCTGTTGTGACTTGAGAAAGGCTGGATATATAGGATCGAGATGAGCCCTGTGTGTCCATGTGGATTTATTTATTTATTTCCCGAAGCTTCTGGAAGAGAGAGAAGCCTGCCGCCATCAGAGGTAAGTCTGCTCTGCCCACTCAAGGTCTGGCAGCTCATTAGGTTCTATTCTGAACCATGTGAGGAGCTGCCTGCAGGTAGCAAATCTTTCCCCTTTTACAGCAGGTATTTGCAAACAAACCAGCATGCCTCTATTATACGCCAAAGCTCAGAAAATCCCATCCATGGTGGTATGTGCATAGAATGTATTCTTGAATACACACACGTCACGTACTACTCTATGCTCTAAAATTTCCTGACAAATTTTTTAGGTCATTTGAGGTTCCTTTTTAATGTACTGGAAACATAACTCAGTCTTCAGAATTATATTGTTCATTTATGGGCTAAAGTCAGTTAATTGTGCATGAGGGCTAAATCATTTTATGCAACCAACCAATTAAAATTCTCCATGAATTCCGACAAGTTTTGTAAGTATGCTTATTCTGCCTAATCCAATTAATAGATGTGTTTAGCGTTTTCTAGTTTGGTTGTCATAATGCAAGTTAATGTTTAAAATAACTGACACAATGACAAAAGGACACTCAACATTATTCTCACAGTATTTCTTTGTAATGTTCGTGGCACAAAGAGCAGAGCTAAAACATTACCCTACAGAGTTGTGATGCATTTCAACGCCTTATCTTAGGTGAGATTTACTGCTTTTGGCAAGATTGTTTCTTTTTTGGACAAAGAAAAAAAAAAATCAATGATTTAATGATAGTGAATTTCTTCCAGCAGCATCTAAAAATATCAATGTGTTTCATCAAAAGCCCATATCAACAGAACCCCACTGAGTACATCGAGGGATAAGCCTGCCACATTTTGATGTTGTTCCATTTGACTGCGTTTCAGTTTCATCTTAGACATCAACTTGTCTGTCACTCGCGAATCAATTGGCTTGCATCAAAATAGCCCTGCCCTTGGCGAGCAGACTGCCTAAAGTAGTGCCATTTAGCATGATTGACCATCATCCAATCGAACACAGCTTCAGCGATGTGCTTTAACTATTGACCCGAGGACCAAAATCGTTGCGGGCTTTTAAACGGCAGGGAAAAGCATGTTGATAGAATGCACTTTAATAATGCCCTTAAACAGACAGCTGTATTCGGATTTTTTCTTTCTTTCTTGGGATTCACAGTTGAGACAAAGCTAGATTGGGTTTGATTTGAGGCCAGCGGCGCTGCATGTGGCTGGCAAAGTGAAGGATTTAACCACTAGTTTGCCCTATCTCTTACACAGTTATCTTTCAGACTAGTCCAAGCGGTGAGCCTCATCAGTTGAGAATGCATCACGCAATCATTGAGCGATCGTATGAAGTGAAGCAAAGTCCTTCATTTTCCTTCTGGGCAGGCAGGCAGACAGACAAACATGAAGGGATATAAAAGTGGAAATTCAATCATCCCCATCCCTCGACTTTATTGGGATGGTGGATCTGTGTGGGCTCCGTTCATGGGGAGCATCTAGAGAGTTATCTCGCTCAGCTCGAGTCTCATGCATACTACTTGAACGCAGTCCCAGTAAATAGATCAAAATCTTGTCAAGGCTTATGCGGGCTTTACACTGCAATGAGATAAATATGCATTTTCTGATGAATCAGCTTTATACACAGTATTGTTGGACAGCGTGCTACAGTCAGAATTTCTAGGGATATAGTCTAAAAATTTATAGTTTTAACTGTTATTCCTAGTTTATTTTTATCTGCTTTGCTGCACCAAGGTTGTATACTTGGAAGCATACATCAAGTTCTGCTCATGCCAGTTGACACCATCCATACGTGTATTTGTGGTTTACTCCCTTGTGGCTCACTGTCTGTCCTGTATTGATGGTAAATCAGACTCTCTTACCTAAGTCATCAGGAATGTCTCCGGCCGATTCCTGTAGTGGGACTCTTCTCTGCTCAAGGCCAGCACAAACAAAATCTTCCTACAGCTACATCTCTGTCAAGCGGCCATTTTTAGACACAATTGTTTGGTCACTGGTCTTTACCTCATCCCATTCTGGACCATAACATTCTCTAGATTTCTAATTTTCACTAGAATTGTAGTGCATACAGTGTTAATCCCCAGTAGTGTTTTACAAAATGTCATATGACAATAGTTAAAACACAGTGTGACTGACATTTTCACAAAATTAAGCAACTTCAATTTAATACAATCAAATCTGCCAGTTCTTTCTTTACAATTGATTGCTTTATGTATTTTCATGTATGTAGCATGTCAGCTGAAAGTCCCTCCCCCAATTTAGCTCAATAAGACTCACACTGGTGGAAAGGTGGAGAGCTCAATATCAACACACACACACCTGCGCGCTTTTCTGAAAACAATTTATGAGTTTTATAATCCTTGGGTGAATTATTGACCTTTGCTTCAGCAGCAGTGGCAGCAGCAACGGTGCGCCACTGGCTCCGGTGTTTACTTCCCAAACCCAGTGCTAGAGGGTAGGAGGACAGATCTCACCCTCCCCTGCACTTTGCTACAATACAATATTACCTTGCACAGCAGTATGATAATGCCTTGCATAATATGCACACTTAGCATCCCACAAAGGCAAATTAGCTGGTTGTGCAGTGAGCTGTAGTTGGCCGCAGCTAGCTGTGGCCTAAGAGGGGTAGTTGTTAGGTTAGTGGAGGTAGACATGGCTGCTGCAGATTGCCGATGAGCACCCATAATGGCTAGGTGCAAATGTAAAGAGGCTCATGGTCGATGAAGCACTCTGCAGACTGGGGAAAGACTGAGGCTGATTCCGGCAGCTCTAAGGGACTCTATTTAATAGTCTCAGAGCATGTGGTCAGCTGAGTGGACACCAAGGCATGCTTCAGTGGCAAGGCTACTTCTTTACGAGCTTCTGACAAACCTCACAGACAAAATAAACTCTAAGTATAGCAAACATACAAATACAGGACATGCTTCAATAAAAGTACAAACAAGTGTGGGCGGATGGTCAGTGTGTTCCACCCTCACATCTACACTAGTCTGAATAACTTATCAACAAACAGACTTTAAATTCACACTTTTTAACGTGACCTCTTCTCAACAAGAAAAGTAGTCACTTCCAGTGAATTGGAAGATTCTTTTTGCTCATAAAAACTTTATTTGAAAAAGCTAATTGATCAGAGCATATTACCATACAATGAACAGTCACACTCCTATTCATTCAATGTCTCCATTTACAACATTTCAACATTCAAGTATTTCTACACAAATGTAGTCTGCTAAAATAATGGCAAAGCAGACCAACTGGTGTGTAAAAATTTAGTGTTGGAAATAAATGCATTTTTAATTTACCCACAAGACATTTAGGCTAAAGATGCTAAGTATGCTTGGCTGGTTAAGCTATTGCCATGTCTGGAAATATGGAGCCCAGTGTAAGTTTAATTAAATAATGTCATCATCTGACCACAGACACACAGCTAGTGGCACAGATGCCATAAAACACACCTTATTTTTAACAAACGTTATTAACACTAGCACTACCGGAATTCTGTAACTACTAGAACTGCCAATAGCGGTCATTTTGACTGTTCATACCAGACAGCAGTGAATGTCATTTTTGTCATGTTATATTTACTTCAAAGCTTCTATGGTCATGTTTTATGAAAAATGTAGGGTAATTTAAGCATACATAATATAATATGTTCGTGATATTATTGTGTAAGAGCTACTAGACCGCCCACAAAAGTGCATACCGCAATTTGCGGTCCGCAATTTGCATCCGGCAAGCTGGAGATCAAAGTTTTTCACCAGTTTCACCAGCAGTTAAAATGTTGTTTTTGAAAGTCAAAATGTCAACAAATATAAAATGAAGCAGAATATTTTGTTAGATAAAAACATATTGTGAATTTTGGAAATGATTACATCTGTCTTTATTCAATACATTTTGACTTTTGGAGTTTACAATGCTTTAGCATTATCGGAAATGTTTGGACCACACGATTCGAAACAATTTTATGCAGCCTCTAATGAAATCTATAATGAATAAATAGTTCTGTTATATTAGGAAATTTGAAAAAATTTGAAAAATGCATAAGCCCAGTCAGCTGAAAAGCTCGCCAGGTCCATGCCTTTTTCACCTTGCGCACCACGAATGTAGATGAGGGCAATGAAAGCCTTTAGCTCATCGACTGTTATATCCCATGAGCTGTCCTCCTCTACTCTGTGTGCTTCAACATGCCATCATCAACCAAACAGGCTAGCGGGCTAGGTGCTCTTGTGGTTGGCTCAGCAGGCACAGCTGATAATTCAGGATTTTTATCAAAAAATTATAGCCTAATTAGGTTGTTTATTTCATGAAATATCAGTTTCATCAGGGCTAGCATAATAATAATAATAATAATAATAATAATAATAATAATAATAATAATATTGTTGTTGTTGTTGTTAGAGGCTATCTCATTATAATATTGAAGTGGGTAATTAGTGATAACAGCCAGGATAGTATCGATAACATACCCAAAGTAGCAGATGAAATGACAGTTGTCGAATTTGAAGTGTCCACTCTCCTTTTTTTACAAACCGGAATTATCTCTGAATCACTCTCAGAATCAGTGTCAGACGAACTGTCAAGAGACCAAGAGACATCGCTCTCTGCTCCTCCATCAGACTCTGCATCATCAATGTTCTGAAGCAAGGATAAAACCTCAGTGACAGTCATTTTCTTTCTTGTTGCCATTTTGACGGTAAAGCTAAGTTTTAGCTTAGCAAAAGTATACAAAACTGCCAGAGAAAGCCAGAGAAACTGCAAAAGCTACGCACATCTTTAACGGCGGAAAAAAGCGCTGAGGAGATACGCCTGTAATATGTGCGGTCAAATTGACCGCTATGGCCATTCAAGGTAGAAATACTCAGAACTCTTTTGTATTTTGTAATTTTAATAAAATAACAATGTTAAAATAAAATTTACATTAATTTAAGAAAAGTCATGGAACTGTAGTTATATGGGTTTTATTTCAAAAAAGTTATTACATTGCAAATCTTTAAAACGGTCAAAATGACTGCCTTGGTAGTTCTAGTAAGATCAGTTTAATTGATCTATGGTTAGAGAAGATGTATTTGTACAAAAGACACAAACATGTTCACGTCTTGAAAACAAACAACGCTGGCACCATAACAACACAGTCTGTTGAGAGACCTGCGCCCTCTACTGGATAAAAGTTATACAAGGGTTGCTTTAAGTCAATTTGACCTCAGCATTAAAAGAACATTATTTATTCACCAGAAGAATTAAAGACAGCCCAATATGTGTTGTCATATGAAGTATGGCATTAGTGTGGATATTTAAAGTTATTTTAACACATTAACAGCCACATAAAAATTAATTATGAAACACACTCTTCTGAATAAAAAGACACAATTTCCCCGTGGGGCCCTTAATGCTTTTTTAAGCTTAATTACAACTTGTAATGCATTATGTTAATAATATGTGGCCTGTGTGCTGGCTCCATGATTAATAAATCCACCCACGCTACCTTTTGAACTGAAAGAGATAAAAAAAAAAATGAAAAAAGAGCTGCTTTAAAACCCTTCTTCACATTGAGAAGTGTTGTGGAATATTTGCCTCTGTGGGCTTGATCAAACAAACTTACAGCAAATTATCAAAGTAAAAACCCTTCAAATGTGCTGCTGCTTTCCCAGGGACGCGTTATTATAAAGTGTGGCCCTTTTGAAATAGTTATATAGAAATAGCAAAGGATGAGAGGCATGGGGAAGTGAAATTAGTCGAGCGAAATTCAAAAGATGCTTAAAAGCTTTACATTTATTTTACATAAAAAAAGACAAACAAGTTGGAATGGGGTCAATTTTAAAAGGGAGGGCAAAATTTGTCAATATTTGCCGTGTTGTGATGCAGAGGCACTCGTGTTTGATTGGCATTGCCGGCAGAGACCTCTCATGCGTCGGATGAGTCCTTGTGGATTTTATCTGTGTCATAAACTGCTCTAAGCAGCTCAGAAGGACATGGCTCAGCTCAGAGTCTGCCTCTGCCGCCCTTGCTATTCAAACCTCTTTTGTGTCATTGATTCCATTTAAAAAAAGCCTACCAGCATATAGATTTATGTTACCCTTCTGTGAACTCTGGGCAAACTGTGATTCGTTACACACATTAAGTTGATTCTGCTCAGTGTGCTTGTCTCCGTCCTCATCATTATGACAGATTTAAACCATAAGGAGATGCACTAATTTTAACTGTTCTGAAACACTAATTCACCGACCTGAACGTACATGACTGGCTTCTTCGAATGAGGTTGAAACAGAGCAATATCTCCAGAAGATTAGCTTCCACTAGAACTTCTGAATAACACATTAGAATACAAAAGGTTTTAATAAAATGAAACAATACTTTGTGTTATTTATAATTTATACTCTGTGGATTCAGAGGATGCAGGCTCTGCTTAATAAATGTTTCCGTGCATTGCTTCATCATCTGAATTGTTAATTATGGGAGAATACTGAAAAACCCATTAACCATATAAAAGGCAAATGTAACCTAACCTTAAACTAGCATCTTCATGTATACACACATGTTTTACCTGAGAAGAGTTCATAAAGAACCTCCAAATGCACAGCTATTGTTCAAGTATCAAAACATGGCTTTTCTAACCTGGAACACACAACGAAGTGAGGTGCTCCCATCAACATGGCTTTTATTGTGAAACAGTCAAGATGGAATCATATAAAATGCCTCTTGCACAAGTATGCATTTGCTGAGTGTCTAACCCTCTAGGATTTATTTTTAACACTCCCATATTTCCAGGAAAACCACTCAATGTGACCAGCAGGTTTGTTAGGAGCCCTCATTACAGGCCACAGCTGGTCAAACCCTCCTATATGTGCAAAAAATAATTTCCTTTATAATGTTAGAATTCTTTTTAGGCTTATTAAGCTTATTCACTGCCTTCTAGGAAATGGGCTACTAAAAAAATAACTAATCAGCTGACAATCTTCTTTGCCTTAGAACCATGTCTTTTAGAGATAAAGGAATTTTTCGGGGTGCTGTTTTACGACTTGAATGAATAGAGCCCAAACAGCCTTATCATGGAACATAACCTGACTTGACATGGCAGGAAACAACACAAGTGAAAACAAAAGAAGATTACAAAGCAAAAGAGAGAATAACTGATGGAAAATGTGATTCAATGGGGAATACGGCGAGTTTTTTTTCCTGAGGAATCCCCTCACTGTAGCAGCAAGAAGAGTTGCACATTTTAATGAGTTTCTCAAAGGTTAATGAGGTGCCTCCTCTGGCGACCTGCTCCTCCGAACGCTCTCACTTCTAATAGAGATGAAAGAGAAAAATAAAGGCAAAACAACAACTTGGGTTTAGCTCTTGATTACAGTAAAACTACATCACAGCCATACATCTCATCTCTGGAACGTAGTATCTTGAATTCCCTCTTGGTTTTGATTTAAATGTTTGCCTTGAACGTGTGGATTTTGTTAAGACGAAGAAGCTGACATAGTTAAGATTAGAGTTGGACAAAAAATCTAATTTAGTAATCCGCAAATGACTACAAATTTATCTTTCATGAAATGTTCTGTTCAAGCATTTTCTTAACCATTTCTTAAGCATTCATACATATGTGCAGAATCTAAAGCAGGAAGGCAGTTATCGTCATGAAAACGCTAAGGTCAAAGTCAAAGTGAAGGTTTGTGCCAAATGTTGATTCCCTTCAAGAAGAGGTGAGAACAGAAGAATTATGCTAAAAAAATTATATAAATTGTCAATGGATGTCATTGGAAGACATAAAATTATAAAGACAGCAAGGGAAAATTTATGCCTATGTAGTTTAAACAAACTTCTCATCATCGCTAACACAATTTCTGAAAATCTAGGCTAAATTAACAAAACCTTTCCAGCAAAAAGCTAAAACTGTTGTCATATTTACCCTTCTGTCATGTCAACACGCCACAGAGCAAAACTAACACTGTTCAAACTCAAAAGAACAAACCAAACAAATGGTACAATCACCACAATAAATGCAGCTTTTTGTAAAAAAAAAACATAAACTCTGAAAACATCTGAATTAGTTAGAAGTACTACAACATCCTTTTTACTAAAACACTTTCCCTAATTTTACAAGCTGCAGTCCAGTCTACTTAAAATAAATGAATTAGTGACTGCAGGCATCTTCTTTACATGCATGGCTCAAAAACAACAGAAAACCAAAGACTATAGTCTAATAAACCAATATAATCAATCTTTATTTACTTAAGATGTACACGTGCCTCCGTTCGCTCCATCAACAGGGAGATAGGACTGTCTGACACCACAACAGACAACTTTGATTGCTCTATTTTGTCACTTCAATCAAAAACAACAGATATCCTTCCCATTGCTACTCTGATGTCTCATTCAAAACAACATTTGACTACAGCCTGCTCAAGTGTACTCTTGTCTGCATTTGAATCATGTGGCACCCTCCATCAAACACTGTATTCTCTGCATTGTCAGAATATGTAATACGAGCAGGGACCAGAGTCGGCAGCCCCTTTCTTTTAGATATACTCTTCCCCGTTTTATACGTTAGGTTTGTGTGTTCTTCAATCGGTATAGGGTCTTCAATCTTGAAAGGAATCAGAAAGCGCGATTGTGTTCCCAGCAAAACAAATTTTCTTTTGGCGGTACAGTATCTCAGAGGAGCAGGTGTGTTTCATGGCAACTGTTGTGATTGTCATCCATTATAGAGGAGCCAAAAAGCCCAAAGTTTGCAGGCACTCCTCCAGAATAGACAAAGAAGCCGCATACACACCATGCAACGTGCACGCCCACAGTTGGGTTTTGCATTCATTTTTTACATCATAATCTGTTGAGCCATGTCTACGGGGTCCTATCTTTGAATAATAGATGCATTAGAAAATGGAGCGTTTCTACCACTGTAAAAGTCTATGAATAAATCACGGTCATGAACGTAGACCTGTGTGTGTCGACATGTGTTGCAAGCTTGTATATGCGTGTGCCCGTTTTCGTCGGCTCCATCCCTGCAGCTCCCCATAAAAAGAGCCCTTTTTACAGGGTTTGCATGCTGTCATCACCCGCTGCTCCTCTGTACTCCCATTGATTTCCTCCATATACATCATTCATTAAGCTTAAGTCTGGTGCGGTTACTTTCAAAATGAAATCTGTTCCAAATGAGTGATTAGTGCGGTGGGAACAAAAGACAACCACAAAAATTGTAGCGCGTCGATCAATACAATTGGATTACCCCAACAGAGTGTCATTACTTTTTCCAGATCTGGAGTTAAATGGGCCAATTATTACAACACGCTTATTCTAATTTCTGCTTGTATTCATTCTCTAATTCCCTCTTTATGTAAATATTTGCAGTCATATTTGTTTTAATTGTGATTTCCCATGATTCTGTGTAATCCAAGCTGTGATCACACATTACACATTGCTCTATGACTGCTTATTAAACTTTGCATATATAATGTCACAGTACCGCAGACACTAAAACTCCTTGTCCCCTGTTAAATATTTAATAATAGGTTTTGTATTCCATTTAATCACTCAATAAAGCCGCCACGTTCCAACCATTTGCATTGGCTGTAATCTATAACATTATTCAATCCAAAATGCTATCCATCTTCATTCACAGGGCCATATGCACTTTCAGCGGCTCACCTGCCAACAAGAGGTGAAAGGTGAAGTGCCATTGAATCTGACATTCCACCTAGCGCTGGGATAATTCATCACTCTGGTAGCTCCGTCGTTCTTATGGAAAGAAAGGAAAACTATAAACAGAGCCTGGATCCACGAGGTGTATTGTATAAACAGAACGGTTAGAATAACATGGACACTAATATTTAGCATTTAGCTTTCAACAGCCATTGTTTATCTCAATGACTTTCTGCTGCTAATAGTTTTCATGAATTAACTATTTACACAAATTTGTTGGGAATACTATTTAAGCATTGGTAAGAAAATGTCATCTTGTTTTGGGCCTTCTGGTTTGTTCAGTGAATCCATTTGAACAAAATTATTATTATTTTTTTCACAATATTCACTCGCATAAAACAGTGGTTATTGGCAATGAACCTGCTCTTATAAATTCTATGACTATTAACATTTGATGATCATGTCAAACCAAATATTTGTGCCACTGTGTTCTGTTTCTTTATTTTGTCTTTGTCCTAGTTGCAGCCACTTGTCACTGGTTTGTTGAAATTTGGCTTGTAGTTTTTGCACAGGGCTGCAAATGTAAACGCTCAAAAGAGACAACGTTGCACCTAAACATTAATGCCTTACTCACCATGCCACATGATCTTCACATGTACCTGTACCTTTAAATTAAGATTCTATTATATACCCACAGCAAAGCCACTTTAATAGACAATTACCGTTTTGTGCTGTGTTATTGCGTTTCCATTTGTTTGTGAAAAATGTGGTGTGCACTGGCGCCAAAGTAATCATTTGGGTAAAGAAGAAAACAAGAGACACTGACCAAAGATAATGACTGATAATTGGTATTTTTGAAAAAGAAAGTAAAGCAGCCAAAGCCTTTAATAGTTGCTGTATCTGGAGGCTCCCCTGTGAAGACAATAAATGCGTTTCACACCGCCCACATTAGGTCATCACGGGTGACACACAAACAAAGGCGCCCGCAGTGCCAGAGTCTTCTGGAGCAGCTCGACATAAGGCAACGCTGTGCAATAGCTCCAAATAAAAGTAGAGGAAGAGACACAATAAACAAAAGGCAGCGCTAACCCGATGCTGCTCCGGGTCTGGCTCTGGAGATGACGCAGTGTGTTATCTGTCATGATTAAAAGTGCACACGACACACGAGGTTAGAGCGCTGCTTCCTGCTGATTGACACCTCACCTGTAACAGTGCTACGTCGCTCTCAAGGTGAATGCTACAGCTCATCACATTGATTTATATCCGAGACGTGCCATGTGGAGCGCGCACTGCATCCTGGTCACGCACACACCTCTGTGTACACATCAAACACGCGCTATGTCAATAATTTGACAGGTGTCGAAGACAGCTTTAGTCCGCCTTTCTCCTTCGTTTTTACCCTCCTTGTCTTTTTATTCCAGCATTCCTCCTACAGCACAACTCCATTGCCCCTGAGTATTAATTATTTGTATTGCCTGTGCTCTGATCTACAGTCTCCTGTTAGGATTTGCATGGATGGTGCAGAGCAGGCATGTCTAATCCTTAAGCACAGAGAATTCAGCATTCTTATATAAGAGGAGGCATGAAGAAAAGTTACAAGAATACAAGAGTTCAGAGGCGTTGTTGCTCTCTTCCGAAGATGAAAAAAGACTGAGTTTTTAGCTTATATCACACTTTTGGGTTTGGCAGCGGATCACTCATAAAGAACAAAAAGATTCACTGATGAAGCTACATTATTAATAGACCCAGGGACACTTCGAGGCCTTAAAGTAAGACGCCTTGAGTGTCGCCTCAATTAGACCATGATTTTTAAATTAAATTAGCAGAACTGAATCCCAAGGTTACAGCGGTGGGAGATTTTAAGCCCCGTTTTATCTGTGAGTCTTCATGTTTCGTCATTCCGAATGTAATAGACGGCGCTTTGAACTCAGAAGCTAGGTGTAATTAATTGCTCCCAGACGAGTGATAGCGGTTACGGGCTTTAAATGCACTGAAGCACAGTGAACTCTGGGAATTAGTGGCGGAGAACTTCATGACCGCTCCTGTCACTTTTTAAGCTTTTGTTGCTCAAAATGATAACGGCAGCAGAATGAAGTAGCTGTCTACAGTATCAGCTTTGCTCTTTATGTGAAGGAACTATTTTTGAACCTATAACCTCCTGATTCAATAATAGTCTGGATTTGCCACAGTATCTTTTGTTTTCCTGCTGAGTCTTTGTGTCTGTAGCTGAAGGACAGGCTCTGCGCAGCTTGAAGTCGAGCTGAGTGCACATGCAACACAATGCGAGGCTGCAGTCATGTGCTGCGATGCCTGCTTTATTACTGCGGTGTCATGGGAGTCTTCCTGTATTTACTCCCACTGGCTTATTCCCTTAAGTATCTCGCACAATCTCACCAAAACAATCTTAAGTACAGTTCAAACAACCTAACCCCAGAGCCTTTGCACTGTATGTAGCCAGGTAAGACACGTCAGTTAATAACATATTACAACCGAGGCCAGTAAGAATGTGACTCTGTCTGCACCACAATAGTAGAAAACATTTACATCTTTATTTAAACCTACGACCAATTTCCACAGGCCATACTTGGATTTCTTGAGAAGATTGTAGCTCTTTTCCAATCCCCATTCCAGGGTGTGGACAGAATCCCTTGGTACAATAACACTGTAGTGAGGATGTGCCTTCGCCTGCCTCAAATCAAATCCCACTAGGGCTTGTTCAATATATTCTCCTCCATTCTAAGCCTGTCTCAATTAGGAAGTACTACAGCTACTCCCTTGGCATTGCAGCTAATGAGAAAGTTCTCTTAATCTTAGCTTTAGTCCTACTTGCCTGCTTAAATAGAGGGTATAAACAACAAAGAGAAAGTGGAATTTTTTCAATTACAATCCTTCAATAATTCAGAGGAGGCTTTGTCTCAGTAGTTGAACTTGTCTGGCTTGGGATCAAATCCCCTCTGAATGTCCTCGCTGCTATCAGTCTTCAGTGCACAATCCTTGAGATTCTCTTCATTCCCATGAAGGAAATGCTTTTTTTGAATACAGCTAAATGAAGCATATCTCTCATCAGCAGCAATAGTCTCTCAGTGCCTCGTGTACATTTACGTTGGGGGTTTGAGCTGAATTAAAGCAAACATTTCCTAGGAGGGATGCAAAATTAATGTAAGCTCTGACCAAAAACAAACAAAAATATGCAAAAAAAAACGAAAACATATTCATGCCAGTGAATGTGGTGCCAGAATATACAACATGGCCACGAGACCAGAATTTATTATGTTCAATTATCCACAGCAAAAAGCCGATTAAAATGCATAAATACATTTTACACCAGCCTAGATGAATTTTAGTACAAATCCAAGCTGCTGATATGTACACGTCAAGCCTAATTAAAGAATTCTATTTTGTTTACGTCTATAAAATACAGCAAAGAAAAACTGTGACATAAACAACATATGACAGAGACTCAGGAAACATAAGCAACTGAGCATTAGTAAAATTGTGTCTATTTTTAGTTAAATATTTAGCATGTTGTATTTTGTGAAAAATCATAATACAAAAAAAGAGAACATATTTGTAGAATACAGTTAATCCAGCCAAGACTATTGGTTTATATCTGTCAAAATTATATTTTAACTAATGTTTTCAAAATAATGTTAATTCTGCTTTTGACAATCGCAGAAAAGTTTAAAGCGCCATAAACCCCAGAGACCATTAGTTACATTAAAACAGCTCTGCTTAACTTTTAGCCAGTAGCACCGCACTACATTTAGCCCCCCCCCAAAATATATTCTCCAAATCATTGTGATGGTTCTTAGACATGAGATTGGTAGAATCATGCCAATCTTACTGACACCACACTTTCAGCTGGACAGAAACCTCCAATGTAACTTTCCTGTCTATCAAGACATTACATGACTGAGACAGAAATAGGCCAAAATACTGGATCATAAGAGCCCTATTTTTACAAAATACACTAAAATTGCCGCATGGGTAATTTCTACTTGAAAACAAATGATGTCTGTAAAATGACGCTTAGAAAAATTTAAAGACAAAGAGTGCAGATAAAAAACTTTCAGTTGTCTTTACTGAATGTAGGCGGAGCTAAAGAGGAAGGTCTTTAACTTCTCCTTAAACATTGTTGAAGTGAACTAAATGGATCTAGTTTTTTTTTTTTTTTTTTTTTTTTAAAAAGGGAACTCGACATTCCAGAACTGCAAGAATGCAACGATAACTTGCTAAAAACAGTTCTGCATTATTAAAGTGAATGTACAGTTTATGTTTCTAAATCAGGAGCACACATTAGGGACTTGTCTAATAAAAAGTACAGCAGCAGACAGTATGATGTTTCCAGTGTATGTCCCAGAACCTTCTGGTGATCAGGTATTCAGCTCCGTGTGGTGGATTACACTGGAGAGTAACCTTTCCACTTGATTATTCAGCCTTATTCATTTATGCTGCCAATTATTGTGATGTAGTCATGGGCCGGTGTCAGAAATGTCAATACTTTACACTCTTACCTTGGAACTTCTCCTTCACCTCACTCATTAAATATCTATAGCACTGAGGAGACTGGAGCCTGCAATGGTTAGATTAGATGGAGAGCAGTTGGTGTCCTTGCAGCGCATTCATTCAGAAAACCTTTTTTTACTAAACAATCGAGTCTTTGTTTTGCCGTTGCCTTTGTGCTACTGTTTTCTCATTTCTGTGGCTCTTTGGTTGTGTTTTGATGCCTGTGTAATCTGGTGCATTATTGACCCAGCCTTCTGGGATTTGTGTTGCTTGTGGTTTCACTATTTTTCCTTTCTTCATGAGACACAGCTCAGTAGCCTTTTGATGTCTTTTTATATTATTTTTTGTGTGATGGTATTTATATGGATATATAAGCTTTCTGTGTATCATTAGCTTTTCTTTTAAAGCTGGGAACTCAAACCGGGAATGCACCATTTTCAGACTCACCAATGAAATAGGAATAAAATTGGAAGAGAATACATCCAGAAAATATAAAGATATGTTATCACACTTATATATTTTACAAAATGGATCAGTTGCCAGCCAGTAATCATTGAGTCCATCTCAACCAACTTGTTTCTGATTGTGATTGTTGAAACTATTAGTCTAATCCTATTGAGAATACACCTACTCAACTGCCTCAAAGCAGGCAGCAAAGTAACCTTTCTACTAACCCAGAATGATAGTGAAATACTACAGTGTAACTCAGTCGTAATATTTCACGTAGAATTGTCAGAAATCCTTGATAATATTAAATCCACTCAATAGAAATGCCAAAGGTCTCCTTTTGCAGCTGTAAGTTGGAAACTCCAAATGCTTTTAGTATTTTTATTCTGAAAAAGCTTGTTGGATGTTCAACAGGGCGGTTGAGACGCAAAACAATGACCTCTAAGACATGTATATAAGTCCAAGTTAGACAAGCCATGGTCTCTCTAAAGTGGGAGTCTCTACTAAACTTCTAAAGTGGAAGAATATTAAGCGGAGGGTATGTGACCAATCAAAGCTGAAAAGTCTGGCTTAAAAAAAAATATATATATTTTTTTAAAAAAGACTAAAATAAAGCGTTAAAAAGGAAGATATTCAATTAATTATTAAACTCGAAGGGGAATTTCAGTTTTTAGGTCGCTTCAAATGAGTTGATTCAGAATTCATCTGCCATATGCCAGGTACTTATGTTGAAAACATGATATATGTGCAATATGTGAAATATTCTGAGAACAAATGACCTGTGATATTTGAATGTCTGATTTGGCTCTTGGGTCTAACATGTGAAGCAAAACAAGGCTCTGGACTTACACATAAAGTCCGCAATATTCCTGTGTTCAAGTCAGTTTTTTTGTGTTACAATATTTTCTTATAATGTCCAAGTTCAATTTAAACCATTTTAAAACATTTCCACTAAAATGTACATTTTGCAATGATCACACTTAGTTTGAAGCAAATTCAACATGGTGCAGAACCATTTTTTTTCTGGCCACAGTGTTGTGCAGCGCAAGCCTGCCTTTTGTCTCCAGCCTAACTATCTGCAGCATGGTTCATCTCAGAACCCAAATACTGGCCATGACACAGCATGGTCGCATTAGTTGTGCTAGACTGAGTGCACAATGAAATGAGGATTAAAATCCTTGGATATAAGCCCAGAAAGCATTCGAATGGAGGACAACCTGCTTTGCCACTGTCACACTGATGGCTTTACACTAAATGACCAAGAGGCAATGCCTAGATGCCTCCAGAGTAAAAGACCTAATTTCATGAGATTGCCAAAGCCTAAAAAGATTTCACCAATCACTATTCACATACCTAGAGGCATAGTAATCATAATGCACTGCCTGATTGAGACATACAACTTTAATAATGCTGTATTTATGCCACAGCTCTGAATACAAATAGTCAAATGAAAACCTCTCCAGGCAACAATGATGTATTTGTTTGCGTTCCAATGTAGTACATATTAAAGTAATACAAATTTCAACAGGGCTCAAAAAAAGTGAATCTTTTATGTGAATCTTAAAACTAAAACGGGTGAGTAGTTGTCCTACATTTAAAAAGGAGCAACATGCAGCTTTAATCCAACAGACCCCTTAAAAAAAAAAGAGTCAAGCAGTTGTCTAATCTCCCCACATGGATTTCAACAAGATAGAGGAATTCAATCTTTCCACACATTCTCTCCTGGGGACTGTTGCAGCAGCACTACAGTAATTCACTCTAGCATATAGCGGTGTGGTAAAAAGTGAGAATACTTATGGCACGTACATATGTAGCTGTCATTCTGCAGAGCCAGTGATTATCATTCTATTACAGGCACACATAAACTGCTCCATGGCAGAAAGACGGGGCCGCGCTGTATATCGTCACAGGCTGCAGTCACCATTAAACTGTCTCCACACTGTAAATATGCAGGCATGTTTGTGCAGCATGTCATAAAACAATAAAACCCTACCAGGAGGGTTAGGGTGAAACTAAACAGCATGCACTTGCAGGTATTTAATTGCAACATGGTGGCCCTTAACTTAAGCTCAGTTTGAATTATTTATCACGTATTGATTGGGCTGAATGATGATTGTTTGAAAAAAAAAAACCTAAATAAATAAAAAACTGGTATAATTGAATGTTTGTGCACCACAGATCCATTAGGCCTTCTGCATTCACAGCAAATTTGGAAAAGGATGAACAAAATGTTTAGCGTGAATGATAGAAACAGCGGAGAAACTTCTCAGTGTCCTATTAAAAGTTTGTGCTTCACATGGAGATATTCATCAGTAGATGTCAAAGTCAGCTCTGTTATCAGACACCAGAGTTATTATTCAGAACAGTGAAAACAAACCACACATTATTATGTCTCCAGCTTATACAGTAATATGCCCAAACATGACGGCACTTTATCAGATAAGGATTTTATGTCACTATCAGGAGATTATCTGTTGAATTGTAGTTTGGCACTGAACATATGGTGCACCATTTGGGTGAAGATGCAACTGATGCTTACAGTGAAACACACAGCAGCAGATGCTAAACCGTAAAGCCTAAATATCTCAATACTGTTGGAGTTTAGGGTTCCTGCCCCAGACATCCATGTTTATTCAATCCAGCACACTCAATGACCAGTAAAAACAAATGATGAATAAGTGAATGAATAAATCAATAATGTCACCTGACTTATTAGTCATCTAACAGTTTATGAATAGATTAGCAAGCAAGCTGGCAGATCCTAAAAAGAAGGTGAGCCAAGTGAATTAGCACATAAAGGAACTCTGACCTTAAGTCCACAGAGATGATGTTCATCTTCAGTCTCAAAGGTACAATAATATTGTATCTCAGGTGGGGCCAAGGAAATGAAAGCCACTGTCACCTTTCAAAACCATCCATAAAACACTACAGAACTGCAAATCTCTGCCACAAAAAATAGATAGCGAGGGCTTTGCAAAGTACACTGGATCTCAAAGGCTGATTGAGGCGCTGTGATGATTTAGCCAAGCACAGATCTGTCAGGCCTATCAAAAGGAGAGCTGTGATCTTAATGTGAAGAAGGAGGATGAGTGGACAGAGTTGTCATTAAAATCAACCTTGGATTCTAGAACAGGAAGTATGACACATATGTGAGCCACATCCTAAGAAGATTACTATTTTTAGTCCTGTTCAAGTAAAAATTATAATGTGTATGTCATACCTGATGGATCATGGGCAGGACTGTACATCTCATCAGGAAAGGTCCATGGATAAGAATCACTGGAAATGCACCTAGAAACAATTAGAAATCAGCGTAACAAAAGCCACAGTGTAATGTATTTCAAGCCATACAAAGTTAGATCCACAGATGTATTATTTACAGACAATGAAATGTCACTGCGTGGATACATCTTACATCATCGTCCAAAACACAGGCTAATTCTAAAATCCGGATAATTCCAAACAGGGATCAAACAGACTGGAGAAAGACAGAGTGGGTTTGAAGCCAAACAGAAACTGACAAAAGGAAAAATACAAAAACAAATGCCTGAATACTCTCAGGAGTGAATGCACGTGGGAACCAGGTGAAGCTAATTGACACTAACAATGGTGGGACAGTGAGTTAATTTAGCAAAAGATAAGAGGAAAGAAATGACAAAATAAAACAGGAAAGAGACATATTTCACAGATTCCATTAAATAAACAGCTTTAAAATAAATTGACTGAATACCAAAACAATTTTTAAATGTATTTGCCATAGTTTGAGCTAATATTCAACAATAATATATTGATTGGTTGATCTATCTTCATTCTCCTCTAACCAGGCCGACTTACGTTGCTGCATTTAAGGAGGCAATTACATGACGGCTACAACCCAGAGTTCAGAGTTCAGCGTTCGTACATGATGTAAGTCTTTCCTCTGTGAGCAGTGGAGCTGTCAGTTTCATCAAGCCTTCAATTGGAAACACAAATATGACGTTGGACAGGATCTTGTCAAAGATCAACGATTGACTATGGCAAGCTGCGAGCTTTACAGAATGAAAAAAAAAAAAAAACAACTCATGTCTTGACTTTGAGAAAGATCAGTAGCTGTTTTATGTTATTTAGACCCAGGCACCTGGAAGACTATGAGTGATGGTTAACAAAGTTATCATATTCAATTTATCCAACCAGACATTTATCTCCAAAGTAATGGCTCTTTAAATTGTGTGTGCATTTTCAATGAGCCCAAATCCATCCAAAACAAACATCATCTAGGCACCATCTACTTGTCTCTGCTTCTCAGTCTCCTATTTATCACAAAAGTCTTACAAAAACTAAGAAGCACTCTTTTCATATGATTATCCTGCCAATTACTATAGGATCAGGGCTGCTCACTGACGCTCAGTGAATATCTCCTCCAAGAAGGAAGAAAAAAAAAGGAGACTGATTCAGCAGAGAACTGGCTGCCATGGTAACAAGGCACCATGGCACTAATTGTGGCATCTTAAAACACAGGACTTGGCTCTTGTCACTTAAAAGGTCTTACCTCGTCACTAAATCTTGAGACTATGTGTGAAAAGCTGATTGTGGAGTTTGACCCCATGTTGAAAAGTGTAACAAAAGAAGGTGTGAGGCTCAGAGAAATAGTGTTTGGACGTCCACAGGGAATAATAAAAGAAATCAAGGTTGTGTAAACATGTAGGTATGCAATTGAACAAAAACTGTTACATGAAGTAGAATAAATTTATCATAATTGGAAGAAATAAAAGGTAGAAAAGAGCTAGATGAAAGCAGCCATTTACCATTTACAAAGCATGTTTTGTAATTCAAAGCAACTAAAACATTGGTAAGAATCATGAACTGCGGAGGATGAAGTTAGAATAGAAAGAATGACTCCTGATATTTGCTAGTCAAGCCTTTTCAAATTATGCACATATGTTAAACAGTGATAAAGCCAAGGAAAAGCATACTTTTAGATGATAGGATAACATCACAATCGGCAGACAAACTTGATGTAGCTGTATTTTAGGATGTCTTTCAGAATTGTTAGGGAATATACGGTGCATTGGTACTAACCAGTGCAAAGAAGGACAAACCTAAGAAACTAAACCATATTCCTCTACAAAACCAGTTATTGGGAAAAATCTAGTACTAAATAATTAGCTTCAATAGTTTCTCTAGTAAAAAGCAACATCAATTATCTACTACACTACTGTTTACAGAAGTTGTAACAATGGGCTGCAGTGAGCTGAGATGGGCTTTGGGAAATGTTTTATGTTTGTGATACTGCAGCACCACTTTTTAGTTGCAAAGGGGACACTTCTTAAACTGACAGCAATATAGAGAAGCTGCAATATGTAGACATTTTTCGGATTGGATACAAGCCAGGAAGTTATAGCCGAGATGCCGGTGAATTCTTAAGCAGGACAGAGATTGAAAGCATTGCTCTAAAGTAGTAGCAGCATGGCTTATGACCAACTAAGTGAACATTTTGGGCAGATTTAAGTTCACTAGTAGCAATGACAAAATGGATAAATCCACAGTCTACTCCAAAGGTGAGGTTAGATGTCCATGTGTAAAGAACCTATTCTCTTACATTTATAACCCCAATCTTTTTTTCAAGGAGACAGCAAACAGCAGTGAAACAGACTGCAATGTCACAGGGAATCAGTATTGAGTTCTGAAGCTACAATTAAATCATTTTCCCAAGGCAAGTGACTCAAGTGCTTTTTCAAATGAATCTTATGAAGAAAAGTCATTTTATGGGGACCAGATGGAGGGCTTAAAATGAGTCAAAATGCCAGCTGAATCACACAACATGTTTTTTTTTCCTCTGAGCACTGCTTCAATGGACTTGGAGCAGGTCAGTGGTGATGACGGTAAAGGCGTTGGGGGTTTGGGGAGGCAGGGTGCTGAATGAAAGTTTGTAGATGGATGTGTATTGATTTGCAGTCAGACATTCTGCTGATTCCTCATACAGCGTAGCGGGTCGATACATCGGTAGCATCGCTGCTGCTGCATTCGCCAACAGCCCTTATTGACTTCCAGTCTGCACTTGACCCATCTTTTTCTGTACATGACACGTCTGCTCAAGATCTGGACTGGAAAAAAAAAAGAAATACAGATGGATTTAAAGGAATTGACCAAAAAAATAAATAAATAAAAATGAAATAAATGAAAGAAAGCTTTTTAGTGGTGAGCTGTCTTGTACCAATATCATTATTTTAAACATCAATAAAACTGCTTAAATTGGTTGAAGTTTGAAGAGTTCTTTTTAATGCCACAATTACAAAAGATTGCCTTTTGGTATTTTGTTTTTACTTTGAAAATGCTTTATAAGAGAACAGAAACAACCAACTTGACATTTTAAGATAAATTATTAGTTAGATTTTAAAAAATCAAAGATGTCTGCACCTGTCTGCACCTATTTTGAAAATCTTTGTCAGTCAAACTTTTTAAATACACATAGGGCCATGTTTACCAGTATTTTGCATTTTCTTGTACATCTCACATGAGGGTCTGAAAACATGAGAACACACTGGACAAAATCATGTTTTTTCCCCCTCCCATACACTTCAAACTACCTTGCCTCATTCTGAATGCCATCCATGCACACTGAGCCCAACATGCTGATGTGAAAACAAGCTTAACATGGCTCCTGACATTTCTGTAATTACCCATGGAGTATTTCATTCTCTCCTGTCTTTGAAGCCCTCGGTCGAAAAGCGGGTCGACCTAAGATGAGCGTGCGCGTCTGGAGCTAAAGACGACCAAAGCATGTGTTCGCAATCCCACTTCTGAAACAATCTCAGGAGGGATTCAGATGCCAAGGGCGAAAATCTTGATGTTGCGCTTTGCAAAAGTGAGCTGAAAGAACGTTTTGTAGCTGTTGCTGGGTGACGATTCAGCAGCAAGGTATTTTTGATGTGCTTGTTAAAAAAATAAATTATATAATCACAAAATATCTTAATCTTTTCAGAGAAAAGTCTCAAAAAGAATGGTCAGAAGGTGGGTCAAGAAGCCTTTCTCCCAAAATACAACAGTGGCTTTTTTGCAGTGAGGATCTTTAAATGTATATATCTCTGAGGACGGGATTAAACCGATATACAAATGATCACCTCACTCTTCACTTGTGACATAAAATAACAGCTTTAGCACCGTCAGGCTCACTGCAGGAAAGGGGAAATGTGTCAAAACGTTGTATGCATTTTGTCCAGCCCTGTGGCTCACCGGTGATTACTGATAATGGTAGGTTTGAAACATCCACCAGATTTGAGTGGTGGAATGGGGCGGGAGGGAAATTGCAAGCAATCTTCTAGCTCAACATTGCGGTCTGATTGAATGTTATTGATTGGCTTTTGTGTTGGTTTTCCTTGATGACAACTTCACCATAAGCATAACATTCAGTCTTGCTGGTCAATAACAATATCGCAGTATTCTTCGGGAGGCAAAAAAAAAAAAATGGACAAATCCATCAGAGGAGTAATACATTTGGGAGACAATAACACTAATGCAGTGCTGCGTTTATCAAATATGGTTGCATTACACTTATCTAATAAAAAGCAATAGCAGTTTTTGTCAGTATAGTTAATGTTAACAATGCCAGTTTTTGTCATAGAAGCTATATAAATATGAATGGAATCATCATTATGGGGTAATCTGCTTATAAAGTCTTAAAATGTCTTGATATACAGGGTGATAGCAGAAATGTTTAGCTACTTTTGTCTGAGTTCAGCTCATTGACTCCAGTGCCACTGTGGAGTTAAGAAAAGAGTAAGCAGACAGAAGATATAGAAATGAAATCCCTTTCTCTTTCAAGGAATGCTGTAAATATTAAAAGAAACTGACTTACCACAGCATGTCACATAGTGCAGTCCTGTCTATTGTGTTCATTGTCAATCTAGTGGCAGTGGAGTCAAAAGAATATCAGTACAGTACATAATGCATCAAATTCAAGCAGATGTTACTTAACCTTTTCTTTTCACTCAAGAAAGAATTGAGGTCCCAAAGAGTCAACAAACCGGACTGAATTATATGACAGAAGCAGAGTTTCAAAGGGTATATCTGGAGCAATGAGGTCTATGCACTTAACTTCTGCCATTGAATCATTTCTGTCGTTGGTGTTATTATCTCCAAGCACACACTCACTTGCATGGGGTATCCAGTTAATTGCTCATGCTACTGTTTAAGATACCTTTACCCCTTTCAATGACACTTTCACCTTGTCTCACGTGCTGCTCAAACTCAAGCCTGAGTGGTGCTGTCTGCCCTGTCACTATGTATGCAAGTGACATATGAGCTCCTCTGGTCCCGTGTCACGCTAATGCAGCTCGACAGTATCTGCATCGCATCATGATGCCAAGCCCCATGCAATTATTCCTTGGGATACATTCATATTCATAATCCAATTAGTTTTGACTCCAAGATAAAGCCCCCCCCGATACAAATATGATTTATCCTGATGGGGGATTATTTGGAGTCTAAATGTTTGGCCTACAAGGATTGCGCTGAGCTACGATGGAGTCAGCATTGTTCGCCCCATTAAATGGGACACTAAAGCATGACCAGGCTGTGTTCAACGACCAACCCACCACGTATAAACACATGTATGATGCAAACATGTAGGAGGGCCCACTAAACCAAATCAGCAGGCCTCTCTGCTGGCGTTAACACCCCCACAGCCAAAACGTGTTAACACACATACACCACATCCAATTAATTAGTGTGAATGAGTGGCATGCCCTTGGCTTGGCCGCCTGTGCGTTCGCTCAGAGCTTCAGTTTGCTTTGCGCTCACCAGGGACCGGCATCGACTATTGGTTACTTAGTTTAGCTCAGACAACATCGCCACACGTTTTGATCTAATGTCGCAGCAGGACGCCATGCCAATTTGAAGGTCCACAAGAAACAGCCATTAGTCGCAATGAAAAGATTGCAAAGCAGGTCAGGGGCAAGGATCTTTGAAAGAGACTGTGAAAGACGCATTAAATATTGTTAAAGCATATGGCTCTGATCTAACTGGTCCACAACATTAAAATGAATGTTAATACCATCAAGTCCATGCTTTTGCTCCAGAACCCACTGCCATCACAGTCTGTCAGCAAAACACAAATTTACATTTAGACTGAGACATTCAACAAATTAAGACAGGCCAGCAGCTCCCCTGTTCCACAAGTTAAAATGACTAATTTGGTCGATACGGTCTGGTGTCTTTCTTTTATTAGTTATATAATTTTCATTAAAAGTGGTACAAGTAGTAAACAGGGCTTGGATTTGCCAACAATTGTCACAGATTGGCTCATGGGCCAGACATTGGACATACATGTATCATAGACATATTTATCTAAATCACTAAAGGTCTTGTTCATCACTTGACATTTACAAAGGCAGACAGAGTTTCCATACAACAGGTAGACCCACACAGACACTGGTTAGAGACAAACCCAGTGGACGAAAATAATGCAGGAGTCCTAATGAGTCTTCATTGCCTGAATCTCCCACATCATCTCCTTTGCTTTCTCGACATAATGTCAACCCTAACCGAGGAGGGATATTTAACTTCCCCTTTTCTTTTTTGCTTTGCTTGCCCTACTCTTAATTCCACTGCAGATGGAGAGGAGGGAGGGGGTGAGTACGGCGCGTGAGATGCGTGAGAGGTTGGGAAATAACTATACCTCAAACTCCCCGTGTCTCAAAGAAAACCAGCTGAAAACGCAGAGAGGGATATCTGCGTAAAAATATTCCTTTTTGAATCTATTTTTTCAAAAGTCGAGAACGGGAAGGGTAGGAAAAAAAACACAAAACGTCACGCACACATGCGCATATAGGGTGCCGACACTGACGCATCGTTTGTTGTATAGTCAACTGTTTTTTTTCCGAGGCAAGCCTGTAGCGGATAATTGTTTTTTTTTCTACTGCATTCAACAGTGTTTTTCAGGCAAGGTACAAAGGGAAAAGTCACCAGAATGGCGCGTAACGGAAGGACTGGAATACGAATCTCGTATTTCTAAAACATTTTGACGTTTTTTTTCGAGAGGAAAAAAGAAGAAGAAAATGCAGTCAAAGGAGTAAAAGTGTGGACATTTTACGTGGATTGATTTTCCCTCTCTCCTCTCAGCATTCCCTCAATCTTTTTTCCCTTTACAGCTCAGTAGAGGGTGTCAGATCTTTCTAAGCGGACCCGCGTAAAGGATGATCTGCGCGTTTCGTTTTATGTGAACACAAAGAAAGCAAAAGGGGAATGTGAAAGAGAGGAAGAAGGAGGGGATGCGGGTGTTCGCCAGCGCTGGGTGTGTGAATTCAGCACCGGGGGGGAGAGGGAACAGCTCCCGACGCAGCGGCGGCAGCAGCAGCACGACGAAGAGAGGAAAAGAAACATAGGAGGGTTTGTTCGCTTTTTCTCGCCAAGGTCAGTGTTTAAAGAACTGAAAGGTGCGGGACAAAAACATGGTGCTTTTTGTGCTTTTGGCCGCTTCTGACAACCTTCGACAACACGCTGAGGCTCTGGGGAACGCGCGGATGTGAAAGAGACGTTTATGTGGTCATTTTCAAACTCCGGACACGAGAGGAGCAGCTTAGACGCAGCGTGGATGTGCGTCTCTATCAAGCGTAGCCTCTATGTGTGTTTTCACTGGTGTTATTTGTGATTACAGCCCCAGCTCATATGTCTTGAAGCGGGAATGAATTGCCCACGTTGAAAAATGCTGCTTTGGATTGTTCTACTGAATGCGGCTCTTTGTGTTGCCAGTGGAAATGTTACAAGGGACGTTTGTAAGGAGCAGATATGCTCTTGCAACGAGATCGAGGGCGATGTGCACATAGACTGCGAAAAACGGAGTCTCACCACGCTGCAGCATTTGACTGGACCCAGCTCGCAGTTCTATCACCTGCTGTTGCACGGGAATTCTCTGTCCAGGCTCTTTCCAAACGAGTTCGCCAACTTTTACAACGCGGTGAGCTTGCATTTGGAAAACAACGGCTTGCATGACATTGTGCCCGGCGCCTTTCTGGGACTGCAGCTCGTTAAGCGGCTGCACATCAATAACAATAAGATACGCTCATTCAGGAAGAGTACATTCCTGGGCTTAGACGACTTGGAATACCTCCAAGCTGATTTTAATCTGCTGAGGGACATTGACCCCGCTGTTTTCAGGGACCTAAATAAACTTGAAGTGTTAATACTGAACGACAACCTCATCAGTGCACTACCTATAAACGTCTTTCAGCATGTGCCCATTACACATCTCGACCTGAGAGGGAATCGAATCAAAACGTTGCCTTATGAGGGGATCCTGGAGCAGATCCCAGGCATTGCAGAAGTCCTGCTGGAGGACAATCCATGGGACTGTAACTGCGACCTGGTTTCTCTGAAGGAATGGCTGGAGAACATACCACGTAACGCACTGATTGGGAGGGTCATATGTGAGGCTCCCACTCGTCTCCAAGGCAGCGACTTAAACGAGACATCAGAGGTGGAGCTGTGTCCATCGCTGAGCGGCGGCGTAGACACCAGTCTTGTGGCCCCTCCCACACAGGACCAAACCTCAGAGGCCGTGGCCCTTAACCCACGTCCCACGCCTTACAAGCCCAATGGAGATGCCAGCGGGGGCCCAACGCCTGGAGGTGGTGGCCATGGTTCGAAAAGCCGTTCCAAATCTCGTGAGAACTGGCAGCTGAAAACCAAGCCCACTCCAGTGGTGACAAATATGAGCGGGGACAGGGAACAGCCGCACAACATGACATGCCCTCAGCCATGCATGTGCAAGCTGGTGGGCTCCAGACAAGGGTTGGGGGTCAACTGTGAGAGCAAGAAGATTGAGAGCTTGGCCAACCTCAAGCCCAAACCACTAAATGCTCATGAGCTCAACATGAGGGAGAACAACATCCATGCTGTCAAGAAGAACCAGCTCCTGGGCTACATCAGCCTCAACCTGCTCGACCTGGGGGGCAACAACATCAAAGTGATCGACAATGGCACGTTCCAGAACCTGACCGAACTGCGCTGGCTGTATTTGGATAAGAACTATCTGGATACGCTGCTGGCAGAGATGTTCATTGGCCTTGTCAACCTGGAATATCTCAGTTTGGAATACAACGACATCCAACTCATTGTGGCAGGTGCATTCAGCCACATGCCCAACTTGAGGGTTCTGTTCCTTAACAACAACCTGCTCAAATCCTTACCAGTGGATGCTTTCTTTGGGATTTCTTTGTCCAAGATTAGCCTGCATAATAACTACTTCACCCACCTCCCTGTGGCTGGTGTGCTAGACCAGCTGAACTCAATCATACAGATTGATTTACATGGGAACCCATGGGATTGCTCATGCAACATTGTCCCCTTCAAGCAGTGGACCGAGAAACTGGGGGCTGACGTAATTGTGAGTGATCTCAAGTGTGAATCCCCTGAAGAGTTTTGGAAACGAGATTTTCGCTATGTCCGAAACGACCTCATGTGCCCCAAACTCTACGACAGAATCTCCCCTACTTCTTTATCCAAAAACAGCACTTACACTTTAGACTCGGGGACACGCTCAAACTCGTACTTGGAACCCAACAGGGTCTCCATTTCTGTTCTGGTCCCCGGGCTGCTGCTAGTTTTTGTCACGTCCGCTTTCACTGTTGTGGGAATGCTAGTGTTTATTTTACGCAACCGGAAGAGGTCGAAGCGACGGGAAGGAAATTCATCAGCATCAGAAATCAATTCCTTACAGACAGTTTGTGACTCGTCCTACTGGCATAGTGGGTCGTACCACTCGGACGGGGGCGCTCACAGGGGATTCGACTGCACTACACATCTTTCCTCGACAAATGACGCATAAAGACAACTTACTGTACAATCGGATTACAAACTGACAGACAAAGAATCCCCCAGCAACATTTCTGTTTTGTCTGCTGCACAGGCCCTACTTCTTGTAATATATGTATATGCCAAGCCCCCCCTGGAGACAGCCCCCCTCCTTTTCCTCCCCTCTTCCCCCACCTCCTCCCCCCAGTTCTGCTATTTGCCGCAATCGGACTACGGATCTGTGTGAGACAGGGAACAAAAAAAAAGAAAACTCGGCGGGATCGTGGAGGGCGTGAGACCGGAATGGTGCACGAACGCATGAATGTAAATGTAAATACTTGGACCGATGTATCATAATCTGCATGATGATATTTCGCATGGTTTCGACACACACACAGAACGAACCATACTCCACCATAACCAACAACCTTTCATGTTATATATTAATATAGATATTAAGAATTATATATGACTATTACAAAGTGCCATTTCTCTATTTTTTGTGACTCTGCAGTTAGGATTTGTATTTGTTGTTTTAAAGTTGTTTGAAGAAAAGAGAAAAAAATTACACTATAGGGAAAGGCTGGCTGTCAGTGCATGTTCTTTTTATGTTCGTTCCTATCATTTTTGATTGTGGGGTTATTTATACCAACCTACCTACCTGCCGTAATAGATGGTGCAGATTACAAACCCACGTCTGCCCACTCATCATCTCCTTTTATGAATGTAAACTGTGTTATTTTATGGTGTGCCAATTGTTGACTTGCAGATATCCAGACATGCAGATGAGCATGACCAATTAACGTCACTCAGATGCTTATGCTGCAAAGTTAATGTAGCTACAATAACGAGTTCTGTGAGTTTTTGTGTGTCAATGAATATAGCCTGCTTTGGGTGAGAGGAAGAAAAAAAAAAGCTAAAATCATCTAAAGGGGGGTTTATACCATGGTATTTTTTCAAAAAAACTGAGCAAAGATTACTAAGCTAATGTATGTAATTCGATCTACTGTATGTAAAAAGCGCAGGGTAGACTGACATAGACTAGAATGCTTTTTAATGTCAGAAAAAAAAATTCCTCCACATAAAAAGCTTATGGCTATGATTCACTTTCATCATATTGTGAGCTTTTGTAAAGCCATCTAATCCTGTCCAAATAAGACGACTGAAAACTCACTGTATTTACCACAAAATGTGCTTGAAGAGACTGTTGTTGGGGTGAAAAGGTTAGCATGTGGCTAAAAAACAGCAAGTGTCTGGATGATACACATACAGAGGCTTGGAGTTAGATGATTCAAGATGCCTTTTTTTTCAAATTAGCATTTTGAACTTGAGATCCTTCTACTTCTTCTCCTCGGGGGTCGCATGGTTTTTGTAGGACACAACGCCATGAATGAACCGCTGTTTTGTTGCCGAGCATAGCAAGCTAAGATACAAAAGTACATTTCAAAGATAAAAGGTTAAAGCAAATTACCAATATTTTTAAAAAATAAATTGCTATATTTTACTCCGAGGTTATATGTAGCTAATTTAATTTAATTTCTAATTATTTTTACTTATTCCTAATTTGAATAAGCTTAAAGTAAATTGGGTCAAATTATCTACCTAAGATGACATGGCGATGAAGAGAGTGTACAAAGTTGATTTGAGATGGGCTTTCAACCCCTCCCACCCTCTTCTCCTTCTATTTTTTCCACCAAAGCTGGGTTCAACTTTAGCGCTATCCAAGGTGCTGAATCACGTCCTTTTTTTTTATCCCTGTGCAAGTTTGTCTGAGCAACTTTGCATGTCCACCCTTCCTTCCTTCCTTCCCTTCTTCCTTCTCGGCAGGTCTGTGACAACCACTCCCTCTTCTCCCCTATTTTGACCAATCACCTTACTTCGCCCCATTGTTTCCCCACTCCTCTCTGTTCAATCACAGGTGGGGTGGGTGGTCTGGGTAACTATGTGTCTCTTCTGTGGATTATTATTACTGTGCCACAGCCCACTGATGATTTGTCATAATTTTCAAACGCTGTGTTTCAAAGTTACATTTATATGCTTTGCAATATTTGACCTGCTTATATTTTGTTAAATAAAGTGTGGTTGAGGTTGAGTAAAAAAAAAACTATTGTTGGTTTTTAGGACTTTTCATTGGAAGTGACTGAACTTGATGAAGTATAATGAAGTGGTTGACAGACTATTTCTCTGATATCATACTTCTTTTATAGCCACTATACTGTGCCTATTTGTTGTTAATATTAACCCTTATTTATGACTTTAATGTTGGGGTCCATAGCTGTGCTTATAAGACAAAACTTCATATTACTGATGCAGAGTGCAAGTTCATTAAGTGGATTGGATAGGTTATGAACAGTCTGCCTTACAAAGCCAAAGGAGAGCAATTACACACTGTCACCAAATGTATTTCCAGCCAGAAGTAGACTTTTTGATGACTGCTTTATCTTTTGTGATGTTCTGTTTTAAATTTGAATTACAACAAAATCAAGACAACAATCAAAGCAGAGCACAGACTTTTCATTCAATAAATCACATCTGATGAAATGAAAACAAAATTACTGACTTTGGTGAGGTTTTTCAATTTAGTTGACAACAAAAATGGACCAAAATACTTATGTGTTTCAGTGCAGCACATCTTTTAAAATCAGATTTTATTTATGGCTTTAAGAAGAAACTGGAATTGAGGAAAGACAGAAATGGGAAAATTAGGATTTGCAGTGACTGTGCTGTTGCTTTGTGGAGCTCTACTTTACTTTTTACTGTAAAGACTTGCTTTTACCAAAGTAACAAAGCTTTTTATCACTGTTACACCATTGTAACTATGTACAGGGATTATAATATAGAGAAGAAAATGCTGAACAATGTATACTTTGTTTGGCCTTGAGAGAAGAAAATGGCTGCATCTTATTTTCAACAGGGATTAGAAGATGAAAAAGCAGGGTTATATGGGGAAAAGGGGCCTGATATATATTTTTATGAAATAAATCATTATAAACCTGATTCTATGAAACCTCAGATGCATACATTAATTCTGTTTTCTATTCCTTACATGACTATCCTTACATATGGTGAATAGTAGCTTGGTTGCAGGCAGGGATAGGATGTATTAAATATTAATTTGGTGGTCATCATCTTTTAAAACAGTATATGTATTTAAAGTCAGTGTGTATTTTTCCCTAACCCCAATCAACTGCTTAAACGCAACTGCAAAGGTGGATGCATTACATTACACTGTTAATCATTTTGTACAAAGAGTTAAGTTTGTTTGTAATTGTTGAAGAGTATTGTTTAATCCAGGAATATACAACAAAATAAGACTTGTTGAATGTATGAGGAAAAGTAAAATATGATGTTTTATTGGGTGTTTAAGGATAGCTTATAAATAGTTTTCAAAAACCCTGCTTCAAATGTTGAAATGATGATACAGTATGTTGTTTCACAATTGTAATTGAAAAATGTAACCATGATTTGCTTTAGTGTATTTTTTTCTGGGCTGACTTCCTCTGAGGCTTTTTTTCCAGCTGCTATCACCCATTGCACATTCAATCAGAAAATGCTAATGCCACATGTAGCAGAACAATGACAAAGTGGATTTTCAATTGAATTATATAATGTCAAACCAAGCCACTTGTGTGTGAACACATTAGTGGCTGCTTTGTGTCAGCTGATCATGTCCTCACTCTGACTCGGTGGGCAACAGTAGGGCCCTTTCATTAATGCATTGGATAATAGCGATGGGATCCACAGTGGAAAGCACTAGGCTCGTTTACATGCTGGGCACATGGAGGCCTGGCTCTGTAGTGGCCCAGCAGGCCTGATGTCACTCCTGAGATAGTCCCCCCCTGAGGAGCTGGCAGTTGGTGCAACACTTCCAACAGGGATAACATCATCCACACACCTCATAGCAAGTCTCAGTGCTCAGGTTCAAGTCATCCATTTAATCCTGAGGGTGTGGGAAATGGTTTTGTATTTGGAGAAAAAGCAGCACCTTTAGCTGATTTGGCTCATGACTAAATCCCCATAGTTTCAACACCAACCAGGTTTTATCCTTACTCTCTGCAACAACGATCACCCATGTGTTGCACAAAAGGTTCTCACTTGTTTAAAAAACTGGCTTTTGAAATAAACACAACAAAAGCTAAAAATGCACCCTCAAAGCATACATAAACCTGTAGCTATTTCCTAAATAGAGCAGAATTGGTGGCGGCTAGCTTTAATCCAAATCCCAATGGTTAGAGCCACTGTGTCTACTCTTGTTTGGCTTCTGTAAATGTCCCCAAATGACTTTAAGCTCTGTTATTTGCCTTTTTGATGTCAGCTTGGAAGATTTGCCAGCAGTCCTGCACTTGTAAACTCTGCAGCCCGCCTCTGCAGCCCCCTCACTGCTGGTATTAGCCCCCGGGGGGTGTGCAGCAGTGATTATCTGGCATTATCCCTGGGGATTTCTTGGTGTGACTCCCAGATATTATTATTAGCCAGCAAATCACTCAGCGTATGAGTCTCAATGGATGGCTTTTATTATTAGTGGCAATGTGGGCTACAATAGTTGTAAGCTTTAATGTCCTCGGTGATTGACTTTGGTTTTAGCCCAAATGCACTGGAGGGTTTCAAAAGTGTTTTACATGAAACAGAACACACCAGCTTTTGTAATCATTGGGCTTGTTATTATACCTTTCAATATGCAGCTATCCTTAAAACAGCTAAAAAATAATTACAAGTGTAATCTTTGGAGGGGGAGATGTGTGCAAATATTGCCTGCAGCCAATGTAATGTAATCATATGAGGCATTGTGCAAATGGCTAATCACTCTTTTCAATTGTTTGTCTTTTCATCAGCTTAATGCTACACGCTACACAGCAGAAGTGGCTCAATGACGTGGGATGATAAATCAATCAAACAGCAAGTAGTTTGAATATCACAAGGCAGATTGTATTCCCATGTCTGCCAGATGGAATATAGTGCAAACATCCGTAGTAATTAAAGGGATCATAATTGACCCAGATCTGGTTTCAACCCACTGCTCACTAGCCAACGTCAAAGCACCAAGTGGGGGCCTTTAATCAGGACGAGTGAATGGTCAGCCCGTTGTTTCCTCCAGTGCAGAGTAATCCTCTTCTTGCAGCCCCCACTTATCGATCACACCATTGATTTGATTTAGCCGCCACATGAACGCTCATCCCTCACTGGCATTTGAGGCTTTACCTGATCTGATTACATGCTCATGTGGGGACTACAAGCACCAAAACTAAATGGAATTTGTACCTGGTCATAAAAGAAGGATGTTTTCTTTTTGCTCTGCTGTGTGAGGGGACCACAGATTTTAAAGCCACAGGAAACTTGACTTATTCCTTTTCAGTTCTGGTACTGGTCGGGTATAGTAGTGTAGGATACAAGAAATGCTTTGTTAGAGCGACTCGCAAGTGCATTTACTCAGGAATATATTCACCTTTAATGGACTGTTAATTAGTTTTATTCCAATGTGAATCATTTTAGTTGCTGGTAGAAAAATAATGGATGAAATTCTGAATTGAAGAAATGTGGGTGTTCATATAAATGGCTGTTCAAAAAAGCCTCTTGCAGTGGTTCATTCTGAGCTTTTTGTTTGCATTTTGTAGCCCTCACTGTGGCCTTACCCCTTTTAAAGTAGCCAGTAAAATGTTGTTGGATTTTTGGCCTAATTCAACTACAATGCCCTAAAACAAATGACTAGCCCAGCTTTAACTTACATTTTACTTTCACAGTTCATTCAAAGTGTTGGGTTATTACAATCAACCTGTCTTCCAACCAAAAAATAAATAAAATCACACTTGAAATTGCAAATCTTATTATGTTTTATAGCAAAATGTAATGAAGGCTGCAAACCCAATCAATGTTATTCATCACTGAAGAGTCTACTCCTTGCAATCAGCCAGAGGGGTTTACAATGAATAATGGGATCCAAACACAAGTAGTGTTTACACCCAGACTGCCAGAAGGGTTTGCACAAATTAAGTGAGAAGTTGATACATGTTTAAGATACAGTGTTGTTTATTACCTTTTTGTTGGCGATTGGTGAACGCCATTCCAAACTAATTTAAAGTTTCATGAATTGCAAAATAGTGGAATTACGCTGATTCCTTTGGTACCAACACAGTGTCATTTCAAGGATACTTCCCTTTTATGTTAATGCGTCATTTGTTTTCCAAAAGGAGCATAATGAATAGTTTTGGGGTAACCTTTCAGATATGCTAATTACCATGTGGCTGATTATTCCTGAGTGCAACAAGATGCTGCTGGAGCTGCTCATAAGCCTTCGTTGAGCAGGACTGGTTCAATTGTACCCACAGTTCGGTGTATACGCTCTTTTCGTGCTGAGAGATTCAGCACACTGAGACAACACACGGGAGGCTCTCGACATGTCACTGTGCAATGTTAACATGGAACTGTATCAATGTTGACCCGAGAGTGTTCATACAGGAAAAGACGACCTCAAGGGCTGAAACGGAGCCAACAAACCGGCAGTTCACTAAATGGCAAAGAGGGACAGGGCTCATAATGTCAAAATGCCAGAGGGCCAACAGTCTCCGCTTATTTCTGAACCATAACAGTTACAATTTCACTCCTGCTATAACAATTTTAAATCCCCAGTGACCCAACAATTTCTTTTAAATGGCAATGGGAGCAAAAGTTACCGCTTAAACTCCTGCTAAATAGCTTAAAATTCATGATTATTGCTCGAAATGCTATGTCAAGGTAGAGATCTAAACCACCATACTATAATAATATAACACACTTATTATAATTGCCTTTTGCAAGATGTCAGTGAATGAAATCTCCCATTCATCCTGATGGAAACATAAAGTTGAATGACACAAAACACCAATGAAAGGAGTCATCCCTGTTTCATCCTGACTAAAGGGTCTGACCTCTATTGACTCCCTCCAGGGCATTTAGATGAATACAGATTAGATTTCTCAGTCCTTTGTCACTCTTTGATGAGTGGCAAATCAATACAGTCTTGAAGTGCAAGTTGGGGTGGAGGAACTCTGTTTGGGCTGACAGTTTGAGGCAGCGCACTACAACAGCAACAGGGACTGATTATTTGTCTAAACAGTCCACACATCTCAATTTCTCCCCCATTAAAGATACTTAGAGCCATGGTATTGCATTTGAAATGTTTGTGACAAGACACCTCTGCATTTTCAAGAACAGTTTCCCATCTTCTTCCTTCAGGACAATTTTCCGAAAACAAGAACATATTATTCCCCCATTTAGACGTTTTTATATTTAGGATTTGACACACAGCGTTTGAGTTGCTTAGCACCTCAGGCTAAGAGGCTCCAGCATCACTCTCAAACCTTGCAGATGAGGGGATAATGGATCGCTGAAGCATGATGAGAAACTGGGCAATTGTTTCAGAATATGCTAATGGCAATTCCTCGACTGTGTGGTGCGATTTTAGGCCTATTCCTTATTCCTGTTGCTCCAAATGCGTCTGAATTGTTATCACTGAGTTGTGTCTCATCAGAATAAGCAGATATGAAGGCGATGTTAGCCGTGACCTAATCCCCCAGTGAACATGCAAACGCCCACACATTAAACAGATGCATTATGTCTCTGCGTCTCCTTCTCTCGCGTCACACACAGCCCGTACAAATGCATGCTGAATAAATGTTGTCCTTAACCTGGCGTAGTACAAGCGCTCGGCAAATGCCAGCTGGGTCAACAGATGCCCTGGGCACTGGGAGCCCGCGCTTGTGCAACAAACAGTGGAGCTGCTGCTTCATCGACGCACACATGCACACGCACGCGCATCACGCACCACATGCAGGCGCATTCAGAGCCACCCCGACAGCAGTCTCGGTGAGCAGATTATGAGGTTTTATCTGGCTCTGTGTTTAAAGCAGCAGGACTGTTGCAAGGAAAACGATAGAAGGTCAAAAAATACAATATTTAAGGATATTCAGATATACGCACAGATAATTTGCCCGTTTCGAGGCACAAAGCTAGTATTGACTTGGTAATATATACAGTTCTAGTATGCAACATGGTGACTTCTTTTTACTGCCCAAGACCAGGCATGTTATAGCTCGAGGCTTGCTTCTACTGTTGCATTTTGCATTCTCTATCCTGTCCAACCATACCCATTGACTTTACAAAGGGTATGATGGGTTTGAAATCACTTCCCTTCCCTTCACAACTTTTTCCAGTTAATCTTAAATGTTGATACAAGGCTGATCTACACATCGTCCAGAGGTAGTTTATTATGTGTCTGTTGATACTTAATTTATGGAGCTCAAACTCAAATCAACAGAGACAGCAAAAATTCTTTGCATAGAATAATAATATAAAAAAGACAGTTCAAAATACAAGCAAGGCGAAATATTCTCATGTACGGCCAAACAAGTAGCAAACAAGCCAAAAAGAATGACAGAAATTGCTCATACCATGTAGGTACACTGCCAAGAAAAATGACAACTGTGCCATTATAGAGCATTTGTATCAAGGATTGTTGGTCAAATAATTGACACCTAAAATCCAAGCTCATTTCACACAACTTGATGTGTTTAGCCAAGAAATTAAACCTTATACTCTGCCACAAATGTTTTATTTTGGAGAACTCACAAATCCCACCAACTTAAAGCTCGAAAAAGAAATTCCACTTAGTTGTGGACATTGAACACAACAGCCTGTTAACACCGTCTCTGCACTCAGCCATTTTCTGGTTTATGGAAAAGCATAAAACTGATAGTGTCACAACAGTTGAGCAACGAGCAATATCACTTTTTCTCTGAACCATGTTAGAATTTTTTTCTTGGCCCATCCATGCTTGTTTTTCAGCGACTCCCTTTATCTGAATATGAAACAAACAAAACACTGGCTGTTTCCCAGTTCTTCGTATCGCTCCGGTCGTTGTTTTTGGAGTCATCTACAATTTGGAAAGCCTTCCAAAAAACACCAGGCGTATGTGATAAAACCACTCCACTATGCTGCTTCTGACTCATCTCGTCGGGAGCCAACGGTGGGGAAGGGAAAGCACGTAGAACAGAACGATGACGATGTAGTGGAAAGCCAAATATTAATGTTTAATGCTGCTTTCACACTGCTGGTGCATGTATATTTCATGGCTGTTTGCAGAGTGATACGGATAGCTGTCAAGGCCAAATGAGAAATGAAAACCGGCATAAATATATTAACAGAGGGGATTATTGTTTTGCCCTCTACTGCTGAATTAAGCTCTGACAGAAAGACATGAGTGGTGGTTAGCGGTCTGCTGCCACTGATTGTGTTTAACAAATACGAGCAATAGGAGAAGGCCTTTGGGAATACCCTTTGCCACTTCTGAGTGAGACACGGGAAGTGCCGCAGGAGGGGGGGGGGGTTGTGGCGGTGCGCTGATTGCTCGGCTGATGGAGGAACGGGAAGAATGCACAGATGGGAAATGATAAAGAGAAAGTGCGAAGTTAAAATAGACCCATCTAGAGTTCATTTTCAAAGCACTTCATTCTGGTGTCTGTAGTGCCATATTTTTATTCCACGGCTGCAGGAGGTGGAAAGTCATATTATACAGAAGGCATTGGAAGCATCTGGCAGGCACTATGAGTCAGAGTATACCTGGGATTGAATTAACTTTACCTCTGTGTGAGAACCATATAGAATCCAACTGAAGCTGACGGCTAATATAAGCTAAAGTGTATCCATCTCTGAGAAAGGATATTCTTCTTTTAGACCAGCCTTAGCCGACTCTAGTGATGAAATTCATACAAGATTTTATGCACGTTTCAACTGTTCTCACTTCTTTCACAGCCAAGTCTAGGTTCACAGTTTTTGCAGGAAAGGAAATAGTGAACACTATTCTATAGGGGAAGATACTTTGCTTGAATTCATTTCATGAAAAAACAATTTATAATGTATTTGGCAATAGTCTATTTGTAAAATTGTTTCAGAAGAACACTTGTACATGCTGCAGCATTTTTTTTAGCTTAAAACAAATGCAAGCACCCCATATACTGCAATAATAGACGAAAATATGACTTTACTGACTGCGGTGGGAGACAAGCTAAACTAGATTAAATTTGCCCTGGAGGTGAAGTCTTCCTATATTACAGATGATGAATAGAGGGATGTACAATATTATTAAACAGGGCTGAAGAAGAATGGACTGAAACATTGGTCAAGTCAATGTCAATGCTCATAAGAGATGAGATACATCAACTTCTCGTCTTGACAGAAAACCTGTGGGTTTTTCAATCTAGGTGAAAGTCAAGGTATTGATATATAGCCGTCTAACAAGTGATACATTACTTATTAATAAGAGATAAACTTATAAAGGCATGCTACACAAGGCAAAATCAATTGAACATAGAGTTATTTGAGAATAATCAAATCATTCTCTTCACAAGTCAACTCATAATTTGACATCAGCTTGTAATTCTGCCTTAAATAAATTAGTTTTCTAGCTTGTTTAGTTTCAAACAATGAGACATATAATCTTATATAGATTTTCCTTAGGGCCGTTTTATACAAGTACTAAATATAACACTGTAATTCCACTAAATCAGTTGGACTTAATCAACATAATTAAACATGCATAACACAGTGTTTTATATCATTATTACATAAGAAAATAAAGAAAATGTGACACACAAACAGATTTGTAGGAGTCTGGCTCAGTTTTTTTTAAGGCTTTTCCAAACATGCAGGATGTAATCCAGTGAGCTCTAAAGAACTGGCAAACCATCAAACTTTTATTGTGCACATATTTGTCAATGTCTGGAGATGAAACGCTTCAGAAGATGTAGTATGAAGCCATGTTACACGGTGTTTTTGATTGTTGAACAGAAGGCAGGGGACAGTCATACAGGCTCAGTCAGAGAATCTGTGAAGGGCAGCACTCGAGGGCTGAGTCATGGCATTGCTTGCCACAATATTCCCCGGGATGGACAGCAGGTTGGACGCTGATTACCATGGAGCACGTCTTCTGTCCCGTGTCCTCTGCTCAGAGAAAAAAAAAAGTACTGGAGAGAGACTGGCGGCAGGGAGAGTGAGCCAGCCAATCTCTAACCTGTCACTGTCTCCCCCTTGATGGCCGCATGATGGATGACTGCATCTCCTCTAACAATACCGAACACTCCCTGTGTGGGAGGCCTCTTCCAGGGGAGGCTGCAAGAACTTTGTGTCCATGAGTGAGGGGCAATTAGGAGCAATGCTGTTCGCCTTTTTTATGTAACTGACAGCTGACATGGTGGCCCAACATTAATGACCCGACAGTGGTTTCAAAATAGTTTGGAGATCAGATTTGAGTTGTTGTAAAGTGAGACAGACTTAAAACATGGCATGGTTTGAGCTGTAGGAGTAGGAGACCATGAGCAAATGAGACCATAAAAAAGTATTTTACTTCAGCTTTTTTACATTCAAAAGCCTGTATGTTGTGTTTTGCAAAATGCTGGTTCAAAGCACATTAGGCAAAGTTTCAATTTCAGTGTAAAACAAACCAAAGGGTCAACTAAATAAATTATTAGGCTATTAGGATTAGCTTTAATCAAGTGTTGAGGAAATAAAATGTGTCGTTTATTTATTTGATTGTGAAAAAAGTCAAACAATATGCCTCTGTACATCACCTTCACCAGTGACTTGCTGTGATAAGTCACTGCAAGGATATGGTCATGTTTAGCAAAAAAAAAAAGCTGGATTAATTTCTTATAAGCATCTCCATGTTGCTTCATCTTCGATGCACTCTGCAGCTAATACTCTCATGCCAATCTATTGTCTAACTAAAAAGAATTCTCCACCCGTGTGATCTCTGTAATATCCCCATGCTCTGCAACAACCCATCTTTAAAAAAAAAAGTCTGAGATGATGAAAGCCTGGAGTGGATACCGGGGAGGTGGGGGGGCGGACCGCTGCCTCCCTCCCACTCCTTCTGTTGTTCAGGCTTTGGGGGCCTACGCTGTGTCTCTCGCTGTCTTCCTGCTCTGTTGCTTCTCTCGTTCGCTCTCTCAACCTTTCCCTGGTTGTGTCTCTCCCACTCTTTATCCCACCCTATCTGGTGCTCGCTGGCTCCCAGGGGCTTAATTTATGGTTGTGGAGCTCCAGAAACATAGGGATGACAGCCCACGCTCTCTCCACTGCTTTTGTTAGTGTGCTAGCTTGTAGGCTGCCTCACTGACTGGCTGTCGGTAAAGTCTGCGTGGAGTGTTTTGTATGGCCTATTTTGCTCTCATTATTTTATTTCTTAACGGAATATCAGATGGCTCTTATTATTGTGAACATAAACACATTGTATTCATTGATATTGCATTTGTAACAATATTGACACAGTGCATAAAGTGTAATATAGAGAGCAGGAGGCTGTGTTCGGCAATCAACATTTTTTTCTGTGATCAATCAAAAAATTTGTTAACATTTTATAGAGCAAAATCTCTACCAAATACATCAAGCCACAGTGTACACCAAAACGTACAAATTAATGCATTTAGTCATATACACTCTTACTATATTTAGACTGCATGCTTGGATGTAATAACTATTTAAGTATTAATTTTATACTGACAATGAAGTTTAAATAATGACAAAAAGGTCAGTCATTTAAAAAACTTTTTTGTTTGTAATGGAACTGACCACAGTTTTGTGCAGATCTTTAGGAAGTCATTAGTCGTTTTGCACTAAATTGTCTCCATCAAGTTTTACACCAAATGATTAATTAAAGTGATTATTGCGTATCCACAGGGCAACATTTGTTAAACTCTAACTAAAGTGCATTTGTCCCAAACATAACCATCCCTAAAGAGAGTGAATAATATACTGGTGCCCTGTCCATGGTGCTGAAGCTTCCCGCTTGTCTGATCTCAAGTCAAAGCAACAATTTATTGAAATAAGACAAGCTGTAAGAAAACTTCACAAATAGTTTTCCCAATGACAATGTTAGACAGACTATAGTTCTGTGGTTTATGTTACATTTAAATAATATAAAACCTATCAGCTGTGCAGCGACCTATATGTTTGAGGTGATTGATTTAAATGAATCATCACTTTAGTTTATAAGGTATTGTATTAGGTATAAGGTTTTAGTATTAGTTTGTTGACAAGCATTTTAAATGGTTATTGTAATTACTTACACAGCTGTCTAAGCAGAACCTGTCTATATTTATTACAATAATGAGTACCTGGCAATGTCAGAAGGAACTTAATGAGAACATGTAACATAAACAGCGCACTGCAACTTTTTAGTTTAAACTAAGCAGTCACTGTCAATGTCCTACCACGGATATTACAATATTACTACATAATACTGAATATTGCAATGAGATCTTGCGAATAATATAAATAATTTAGTGGATTTGCAGGACATGTCAAGTTGTACAGTCTCCATTTTGAAAAACCTAATAATGAGAAAACTGGGTCACAATGGTGTCACATTTCCATGTCACTGTCTATGCAAATGCTCTTCCACAGATGCTTGGACACATCTCGCCTTTACCATGCGCTCCCAAATGAACCAGACAAACCAAATGAACCAGGAAAAGTGGTGGATTGTGGTAGTGGGCGTCTTCACTGTCCTTATTTTCTTCTGTCTCTCTCTCTTTTAATGAAAACAAGGACATGCAGATGGATACTAATTGAAACTTGTGCAGATCTTGGCTAATGGCCAAAGTTACAAGCCCTGGAATGATCAAGGGGACTAATGAAGGGACTAACGCCTACATTTGTGGCACGGCTCTGATTTCTCACTGACAAATTTATTATAAAAACAATGGTAGGAGTTTTGTGTCTGGTACAAGCCCTGTTCAGGAATGGTTGCTTATAATGAATGACATGGGTGAGATTGAAAAACCAAACACGAAGAAGACAACAAAAACCTAGTCAAAACAGTGGAAAGATTTGATGTACTTGATCTACTTACAATAGGGTGCAACAGGTCCTAGAAAGAATAGAGGTTATTTCCATTTTCTCATCCAAAGTGAATGTATGGACAAATGAAATGTGCAGACTGGTTTTGAGAATAAGGAAGTGATGGAATATGAATTGTAACTAATCATTATTATTTAACGTTAAAGTTTAATGAATGTCACTGCCTTGTAATGCTTGTGATTTTTTGTTAATGTGCGATCTCACTAAGGGCTCTATTGTGTAATTTTATTTATGATTTAGTGTATACGTATGTATCGATAGGTTTGAACTGTGAAGCCTTGTGATATGTGATAACAGAGAAAGTATGAGATACAAATTGTAGGCATTAGGAGCTGTTTTGAAAAATTTTTCACCATGGCCTTTTAACTCACACACCCACTCCCTGCTTGGAAAGCCTTGTATTTAGGATGAAACAGACAAAGTTTCAACACTGCCCTCCGCACTGGTTTGTTTGAAAGCTAGCGCTGCTAAACACGGCTGTTTGAATCTGAGTGATAGCTGAATCTGAATGCAGGATGAGTGTCAGGTTAATATTCTCCCGCTCTGTGTCACGGCGATAATTCATTCTCGAATCACGGCGCAAAGAGGAACATGAAAGCTTTTTCCTTTTCGCCTCTTTTTCTCTTCTCATCAGCCCGAGCCTGGCGCATCCTCTCGATTACCATCGCTCATCTTGCCTCTTTTGTTTCCCCTCTCGTGTCCCCATTCAATCCATACTCATTTCCCCCTCAGTTCCAGTTACAGCTGCTTTCATTTCAACCCAATCTCTCAATCTTCACCCGACCCCTATTCGGCTCCTCTCTCAAAGTCTTTTCACCGGCTCACTGACAAGCTCCGTCTCACTTCCTCCACCTGTCTGCCATCTTTTCTTTCAACCTTCCGTTCTCATTCTTACCCAATGACTGCACTCTTGCAAGATTTTTCCCCTTCATTTCAACTTATCTTCCACATTTAATGATTCTGTTCCAAGGAGAGTAAAATGATTCAGAGGAAAATGTTAGCATTGCAGATACATATATTAAACATACTTAGGTGGTAATAGATGTAGAATATGGAAATTTTGATTGCTACAATAAAAAATGGCTAGTATGGTTATATTTAAACAAGAATCAACTCCACACGTCAAGCCTCCTTGCTAGAACCTGTGAGCATGTACGGTAGCCCTGCATGGACATACTGTTGTGTATATCCATCTGCAGCATTTATAAAGAACTGTCATTTACCTTTACACATGAACTGGTTTATAAAATAGACAGTGGGCTCTGGACACAGATGAAGCTTCAGACGACTCTCAGATCCACTTTTACCATCTATTTATTTTAGTGTCACCTGGATGTGTTTAAATTAAGAAGCATACATGTATTTAGTCACAAATGTATAGTCTCAAAGTCACTTACTGTGCAGAAACATATGTATTTCAGTTTTATTGGCTAAACATTGTGTGCCCAGTGAGGAAGAGCACCATGGCATGGCACCCACATGCCTATCAAAGTCGCTACTCACTTAATTATGCATAATTCTATGAGTTTTCCTCATACGTCTACGTAAAATAGTCTAAGTCTAGCTTTTCCATTGACTACAGCCTCACTGGACTTTTCTATGTTCTCTGCTCTCTCTTAGCACTTGTTCCATTCTTCCCCCAAGCCCCCTATGGATCGATTAAGTTCTCGAGCCTGATGTCTTCTTCACCTCTGCAACCTTTTGGGACCCCGGCCGACTGGACAGGTGAACTGGTTCAAGGGTGGACACATGTGAGCGCACAACATTTAACAAAATTGCCTTAAAAATCTCTGTTTAAAAAGAAAAAAGTCCATTCATAATGATGACATTTCCCTATAGTTTCTGCAAGGACTCTAAATGCTGTTAAGTTTGGAAGCTTGTAAACAAGTGTTGCAGTAGAATCCGAGACCCAAACACTGCAGTCGTTGTTGGTTGGAACAAAACAATGAGTGAGACTCAGAGGGCTTGTTAGACAACACACCAGGGCCTGTTGTATTTCACTACTGCTCAGTTCTTTCAAAAAAGCCAGCCTTAAAAACATTTGTGTCCACTCTGTGCAAGGATTTTAATACTTACGAGTGAAATTCAAAGCTTTAGTGCAACTTTGAGTCATTACATGGCACCACTTTAAACATAACCCTTAATAGAATTACACAAAAGAACCTACTGTCCTTAATACCCCTACTTAACACACATGATTGTGTATTCAAAATATTAAAATGTGGCCCTCATTAGCATTATTGGATAAATCAGGGCTTGTGTATGTTCAATAGAAAATGACTAGAGGGAGAAAATGAACAAGAAAACCCAAAGAGTTAATGATGGAGCTTTAGATGTGTCAGCAACTTGATTGTAGAGAAAAGGCTGGCTGCTATATTATTATATTATATTATTTCAGTGCTCTTGGAAGTAAGCATGAATGAATGGTGGCCTGTCTCTATGGCTACATCTTCACTAAAGTCTTCTATTGTGAAAATTTCTGTTCCATACCTGGCACATTAATTTGAAAGACAAATGCTTTTTACAGTAAAAGTGCTGGGTGCATGAAAAGAATTGTTTAATTTGAGTTTGTCACAGTCTTAATGTTAGCCCAGAGAACAAAGAAGTACCAAACAACATGAATACAAACACAGCTGGAGCAAAATCAATCAACAAAGTCTAGTGTTCCAACAATTTGGCTTTCAAGTGTCTTATGATCCTAGCAATGTGTCAAACTAGCCAGTGTGTGCGCTTAAATATCTATAATACATTTCACATTTGGCTTTGGACAATGGTGAATAGTGAATGTGCAATACATAATTCAACACTGGTTTACTAAAAAAAAATACATGTTTAAATGAGTAAAGATTATTGCCAAAAAGGCTTGAGAAAATGATGTACTTGCTAGCATAATCTTTTTTTTACATAATCTAGGTTGCTTTGCATGTAATGAAAAAAAGCACACGTGACATCATAGGATTTAAAAGTCAAAGGGTAGACCTGAGATAACTATAATAAGGGCCATTTTTTCCCACATGCAAAGCACACACCGGCCATCAGCCTAATTTTCTGACGACAGAGAAGGAGCAGGGTAAACCAGCTCAAAACCATGGCCACTTCCGCTGTGGTTCACCGCAGGCAATATGCCCTATTTATGTGCACACACACGTGGAGGTACAAATACACACTTCCATGCACCGCACAAATTAGCACATTGAAACGTGACACAGCTGAGGGCTCCCAAACACATCTGCGAGACGTGAGCGTGAACGCACACACAGGTTTTTACACAGAAAGAGTAGACGGGGAAATGAAATGACACGGTTGGTAGTGCTATCGCGTACTGTGATTCAGCACTCTGAACACAAGCACATGTGTGGTAATAGAGATAAAACACAGACGCTTTGCCTCCCCTTTTTCTCCTCATACCGTGCAAACTCACACATATGTGGAAATGATGCCAAGTCCCGGGGCATGGGCCTTTCTGAATCTTTTAATTGGATGTGTGTTTTTTGACAGGGTAATCTCGAGAACGGGACACTGGCTACCCACCAGAGGGCTGCTATATCCACCAAGAAACCACAGGAATGCATGTTTAATGAAGTAAAAACATATTTATTCACTTTCATAATGAGGAGTCATATGTGGCCATGTCTGCGTGTCTTGCTCAAGCACATGTCTGCCTCCAGAGGTCAACTGCAGTTAACATCGGAATTTGCTGCAAGTTTAGCCTCAGCTACGAAAAGAATTACATGCACATACCGTTATGTGTGCAGCTTCATAATTATTTGTTTATGGTGTTAATGCATGCCACATTTTAAATAAAAATAAATATATTCATAAATTCTTGAAATACTATTTCATTATTCAAGAAGTGAGATACATTTATGTGATCGAGGAACATTGAGTGTTGCGGATAATGACTCTTCTGGTGATGCTGACTTGACCTTTATGTTTAGCTTGTCAAGACCTAATTAGCAACATGTTTAATATAAACATAAATTAATGAATAAAACTGTCTTGCTACCCACCCTTTAACCATTGCTACACAAATCAATAGCTACCTAATACCATTATTATGGCATTATATAAGTATAATTGTTACTAAATAAAAATAAACAATAATTATCAGAAGCGTTTAAAACAAGCTACAACTCAAATAAAGAGGCAAGATGTTGTAGATAATTTAGACACATAAATCACTGTTTCGCATTTATGCAAATACATTAAGTGTAGTTAGAATGCCCATTTCTTCAACTTTCACTTCTTTTTGACTTTTTATATTGCCCAATTTGAATTTCTGCTGCTACTTATGCTAACCATTAGGATAATTGTTGTTTTCTACATTGGCGTTGGCGTAAGCAATGGATAAACAGATAAATCAGGTTAACTCAGTGAAATCCATTTTAACACAAATGCTCCAAGTCAATACAATGCGATGAAATACACAGGTAAACATCGACAGCTCTGGTGTTTAGCTCAGTGGCACATGCAAACACACAATAAATTCCCAGGCAGTCGCTCAACTCTTTAAACCGGAGCACGTCAGTTGCCATTCATGCGGAAAGTGCAGGCATTAAGGCTTTGTCGGTCCGGCACATATGATCCTCCGCTCATAACTCTGAACAGACACATGCAAAATCCTTCCTGCATTCAGCTGGTGATGTCCAAACAGACTTCAACACATAAAACCACTCCACTGCAGTGGCTGACCTAGAAGTTAGTCGAGTTTGTGTTTGGCCTTTGGAGCTTATGCTAATTGCCTATTTTATCTTCTGCTAATACAAAATGCCTTTAGCGGGGAACTGTTAGTCCCTGTAAACACATCACTTTCCAAATAGCAGGCAATTTTTCCCTCTGCAAAGGTTGTTTAAGGAATTGTGCATTGGACTGTTACAACAATAACGGTAATTGATGAGCCAAAGGGACAATTTTTTACTTTAACGTGCATTTGGTTCGCCTAATACGTTCATACATTTTGGAACTTCTTGTAGTTAAAGGCAAAAAAAAACCTTAAACCTTACTGCTGCTTAGACTTGTCTTGATGCAGGGCAACTATTGAACAACAAAGAAAAGGGTTGAGACTGAAACTTTTAAATTGCTTGACACATATTTATTTGAATGAGTGAGACCACTGACAGTTGGGCACAAGTACTTAATAAAAGCAAGGAGAATCGGGTGAGGGGTTTCAGCATCCATTCCTGGTTGCATTAATTCAATGGCTTTGCAGTGTTTACCGAGAATGCGCTGACATTTTCTCCTTGCAGCCTTTGTCGCGCTGTCACACAATCACAGCTTGGGATGTAACACAGTAATTATTAAAAGTCAATATTGAAAAGATCATCATGCAAATTGGTGTGTGCTTAGGGACTGATGATGCTTGACAAATGCTATTAACAGGATTTGGCCCATTTTCTTTTCGCCAATGATAAAAAAAAAAAAAAGAAAACTGTAATGTCTGTCAGAGACTTGATCCTGACCTATTGTAATGGCTAACCTCAAAGCTTCTTCAGTCTTGTGGGTCAGTCACTTTCCACATCATTTAACGATTACACATGCTACAGGCCACTTTACATGTGCAGTGAAAATAATAGATAGCCAAAGCAGTCACAGTGGTTTAAACAACCATGCCATAAAAGGTCTTGACATTTACTTTTTTGGGGGGAAGCCGTTTAGAATCTTTGCACTGTGACTGCCCTGTGGGCCTACTGTCCAAAGTCCCTTTCATTTTTTGTCTTTTATCTCCGATTCCCACAGTCCTCTCTGGCAATATTGGCAAGAGTTGCTTCAGCAGTTAATCGTCCACCCACAGGAAAATGCCATGTGACTATTTCAATTGCACAGCAGGTTGGAAAACAACGCTTTTATCTGGCTGAAATTGGACAATTAGCTCCAAATAGAGTCAAACATTTTCTAGTTTCTCCAGGGGTTATGGATGAGCAAGTGGAGAGAAGCCTTGATTTTGCTCATTTAGGACACACTATGATTTTTAATTGCCTAATGGGAGAAGTCTTTTATTGGACTACACGGTGCCACACTGTCACCTGTCCGCTCTAATTGCACGTCTTCACTCCTGAGGGGCGCTGTAGGGGAATGCAATTACGTCGAGATCAATAGCCGAGTGTCAGCGCTGACACAGTAACCATTCATATTCTATGCAGATTGATTCATTTCCCCACATTGTTTAGTTTAATTTAATGCCAGGATACAAGCTCCAGGCCAGGGACATTTTCTCACATTTAGAGAAAACAAGGCAATAAACACAATTATATGGCCAAGTATAATTCTCTGGGAATTATATGGACTGATTAAAACCACAGTGAAGGCAATATCAAGGAATTTAGGGTGATTGTACAAGAATATTTACAACTAAACTTCATGATGAGCATTACTGTACTAATTGAGCGTTAAAAATAAAGTATTTGTAAAAAGAATTTATCAAGATAGAAAGGTATCCTAATTAACGGAACAGTCCAGAGCAGTAAATGTAAAAAACTAGCTTAAAGTCAAATGTGAGATTAAGTTCCCCTTTTGTACTACATACGACTGCAGCTTTTAAGTAGAATTTTACAATTCAGCCTCATTATTTGTAACTAACTCTTAACACAGATGTGCAGCCAAAGCTAGAAGTAATGACCAATTTAGCATTTCAAATTTTGACCCAATTATGATGCCATATTAAAGGTTAAGGGCTTGCGTAATTGATTAGACTTGATTCTGATCCAGACTAATTTCTTTGATCAGATTAAAGCGCAACCCTTGTAAGAACAGTTTTCACAAAATCCAACCAAATAAAAGGCAAATTTTGACATATCTGGGTATCATCATGATACCAAACTAACTACCAAGGGAAAATTAAGGTTAATAAGATTCAATTTCCTGGTCAATTGTGATTTCAAACCACTCTCAACAAAGCTGCAAGATTAGCTTTTCTAGGCATACATAAATTTTTAATGTGTTTAATTATAATGTGAACATATCTACATTCATTAGCACTGTACAGCACTGGCAACAGTTTTTGCCACGTTTTATTTTTTTTTACATTCTCAAACACAAAAAGTAAAGGAGAAAGAGAACATTTGATCGATGGATCATTGACTTGGAATGCCACTGAGGATATGTAAGAGTGTCTGCAGCTGACTATAAATTGCAAATAACAAATATATTGTGTAGGCCTCCTTGACGCAAGGGATCTACAGCTGAACTCTCAACAGCTATTATTATGGTCACCATCGCATAGACAAAGGAGACGTGTAAAGCGAGACGCCACAAGGGCCCTTTGTGTGGCTGAGTGATTTCACAGTGACACCGGGGCAGAAAACGAAAAGCTGGAAAAAGCAACAGTGGACATGTTGAACTTGTCACAAAGACATCATAATCATCTTGTGCCACTTCAGGTTCTTGTGATGTGCATGCCCCTGAGACGCTGACATCACTGGTTTCACCCGCGAGAGGACATCATTTAGGAAAAAAAAGGCACAAACCCATTGTCCGGGGCAAATTTGGAGCCATTCTCTATGTCATTTCTTCTGACAGTCTGAATGACCACTTTTGCTGTGTCCCAGAAGATGACCAGTATGTTTGTCAGAATGGCTTATTTTGTCCAGGTCCAATTCAGCCCAAGTGCCCATTATGACAGCTCTGAATTCATGCAACATTAAACGGGCACTACCCCAGCTGGTCACCTTCTGCAAACCTATGAAGAAAATCAACTCCGCAAATATGAATACAGCAAAATGCAAGACAGAGCATGAACTATTATACAGCACATCTTAAAAGTGCATAAAGCATCATTCTTGTGTTCTATACTGTATATTTATGGAATTATACATTGCTTTACTCTGTTTTTTGGATAAGCATTTCTTCGATAACTGAACCAGAAAATAACACCAGACAATAACTTATCTTGAGCTAAAATAATAAAGAGTCTTGGCATTGCTTGTAAAAGGGTCAAAATAAAGCTTCTGTTGAAGAGTTGCATGTCATTGACACTTCATCCCCTTTCGCCCAGTTTTCCAATGAAGCTAAATCACAGTGATCACAAAGCCCTCATCTGGAGTGGAGAGCAAAACCACTGGCTATCCACTGAGGCGGAGGTGGGAGTCGGAAGCTCCGTGCTCTCTTTATCCCACCCTTCCCTCTTCAGTGGAGGACATTTGGGAAAGTGAAGTGTTTGGAAGCCCGGCTGCATTAGCATCAGCTCTTTTTATTCCGCCAACAATCACGGGAACAGCTCGGCGAGGAGAAAGCACTGGGCTTTTGTGTCGACTCATTCAAGACATTTGACTAAGTGGGAGAGAGGTGATGTAAGCACAATTATTGACGTGGACTTTTTAGAATGTCAAACTCAAAACCCATTTAAACCCTTTGGATATTTTATTTTCAAGACTACATCAACCAAGTCAAGGCTTTCTTATTTTTAACAGCTACTGTAGTGGATCTATAGCAATCTGGAAACCTGTTTGTTGGAAAAGAAATTACATTAAAAATGACCAACCAATCCTCTATGTATGATTACAGAAAAGAAAAAGAAGAAATTGATTCCTTGTTGAGACCAAAACCTATAAATTCTGATTTTATGAGAGCTATTCAGACCAAGACAAGTCTCAAGTTCTACAAAACTAATTTCCCGAATATCAAACACAAAACTCATCCATTAGTCACAGTCTTATTCATTTGGCTTTTTGATATTAAGCAATTTGCAAAAAAACACTTTGTGTGATACTTCCAAAGCATTGTCATTGGTTTTCTTAAAAAACATCAATACCTTACCGATGCATTATGCTGCAACCACAAAGAAAGTGGCCAAATTACAGCTTCATAGCTGTCATAGCTATGTGAGAAACATAGGAACCTTAAAATGTTATTGTTGTTTTCCCAGTGCGAGTACAAAGCCTCCACAGTGACTATGTAGGACACTCACTGCCTTCTGATCTTTGTTTTGCTGCGCCTGTCATAGCTCCTCGTTTGTTTACTTCATCTTTCAGTTTGTATTCTCTGGTTATATCCCTTTAATATGTGTCATTTCATCTTTGACAATAGTGTTGAAGGCACAAGGACATTTTTATGACTTATGGATTGTTAATAATTATGATAAAAAAAGAGTTATAGTGGCTTTGTCGAATCGCAGCTCCCAAAATAAACCCACAGTTACACAGTAGTTAGTGAGAGTACGAGTCTACACATAGCCCCTGGTGAGTTGCAGTGTGGCAGGACCATGACGCCTCATCACTGCGGGTGTTAGGCACTAGGGAACACTGACTGACAGCTGGGATTTTATTGCAGGACTTAGTTGAACACCAGCGAGTGAGTACACAAGATTTGCTTTTCTAAGTTGGCAATGGATACAAGCAAACATGCCATTCTTGTTGAATTTGGGCTGAACTCTTGTGCGGCAGTATGATAAAACAAAAAGGATCAAGGCAGATTAGAGCTCCTTATAAAAGTGATGTCATCATAAAGAAATATTATTCCAGCGCCAACCAAAGAAGCTGTACACAAATAAAAAGATAGAAATAAAAATATTCAAAATATATAATTTTTCTGATTATATGGGTATCTCAAATAAACAAAAAAAGGAATAATGGCAATTAAACATCCTTTACCATAGGTTCCACACTTGGATGTTTTATAATGATCCATTTGAACTTGAACTGCAATATTGTAAAATGATGTTATTTGGACTGATTGATTCTTTAAATGCTTTTATTTGAATGGAGAAGCTATTTGAACGTGCTATTTTAACATCTCTGGACTTGAAGGTTTTCTTTTTTTTCCTCTCTTGAAGTCAGTTAAATCAATGTGTCCTTTAAAGTAGCTCAGAAAAGTATAGTATCTATGGAGGCAGTGCGTCAAATACACCCAATTTAACCCATTTCTTTAAATAAATAAACTGTTAAACTAATTTCACCGTACACTCACTCATTTTTTTCTGAGTGGATTCCACAGGAGTACGCAGTTATTTTCTTTCCAAGTCCCTGTATATATTTTCACATGACTAATGCTTGGATGGATAGTGAGCAGATGTGAACTTGATCAAATCAAAACTAAAAGGCTGCATCCTGTGTGGTCACACATAAGGCAGCCCTGGTTTTCTTGGTTTCATGTTGTACTTTAGTAAAGCTATAAAGGCATTTACCATAGTGAGAGGAGGACAAAGGTGAAGACAGATGAGGACTTAAAGGCCCGACGCGCTGGACCAGAGCAGTGAGTGGGAGCTGCCTAGTTTGAGTGGTCATTGACAAACACTTTAGAAGACTTCATACACCAGCTGGACTTCTGTTTAAAAAGATGGCATGGAAACCAAATACACAAATCCGATAGAAGCTGTTCATTTACACAAAGCATCAACTACAATGTGCTTAGAGATGGAACGGGATATGTCTGTTGTCCGAGGGATCACATTATGTTGACACTATTATGAAGCAAATTCATGGTTTAAAGCCGAAAGAGAACATATAAGCCTTCAAACAACCCACCAAAGAAAAAAAAGAAAAAACTTGTGTTCACTCTAGGCCCATCTATTTGTACAGAACATGTGATAAATAAAACAATAAATCTTTTGGTAAAGCCTTGAAGTCTGTTCTTTTCTTCAGACGATTATTGAAATTAATTGTGTGGAGAATTTGGGCCATTCATTTGAGTAGTGTGTTTATCTTTCAATTTCTTTCTTTATTTTTTTTTATTAAAAAAGGCACAGAATCTTATCAGAAGACTAGAGAAACCATAGGACAAAAATAAAATATAAAAGGTGGTCAGTGGGTAGAGACGTCTGAATTGCGTCAGTGAAGCACACACGACACACCTTCAGTGATTTGACGGTCTACATAGGCTTCACTTCATTTTAGAGGAACATAGTGAAAAGTGTCAAGTTGACAGACATCAGGTTACTTTACTTCATGGATTTCTTGTTCATGCTTGCCCACTTGTTAGGGACATAGACCACATCTGACAAAAGATACAATATATGTGGAGTGCTTTTTTGAAAGGGATATAAATGTTTTGTATCTCCCTATAACCACTACTTATTATACATTCTTAACCCTTAAGCTCGTTAAATTAGGCATCAATACCTTTTTACTTTATAAAAATAAAAATGTCTGATTATTGCTCCTTTGAAAACATAAATTATAACACAGACTATAAAAAATAAAATGATATTGCATTTGGGCAAGACCACAAACTCATCATGCAGCTGGTCAGATGAAAAACATTCCCAGGATGCAGAATGTTATATTAATGTTATTATGTTAGAATATTTTTCAGATAAATATTGACCTGTAAATCCTTCAGATGAATGGTGGACTACAATTAGTCAAAACAGAAAGTCAAAAGTTTTACCAAGTCTATGGGGATAAGATGCAGAGGGTGGAATTAGGACATATTCTAGCACTGCACAATGATGATGATATAAGGTTTCTTTCACTTTAAGGTCAAACTGTTTGAAATTCCTCCTGTCCCTTGTGACTGGCGTGTGATATTTCCATTCTGATTGGGCTGTAATCCTTATTATGAGTGGAAAGTTATGGCCCAATGAAACACAGCTATTGACCTTTGTGACATAACCAACCTTTTAAAAATCCCTTTGCTGTCTGTTTGTGCAGCGAGGGCAGCCTGGATGCCTGCTGCATGAAAAAAACACAACTCTTTTAGAGGGGCTTCAAACGATGCTCCAGCCTCACTCTTTGAAAAGCAAAAAGATTGGCCGGAACACATGAATTCTGAGATGAAGTAGACCCTGCTTTTGCTGCTGCCTCCCCTCACTCCCCTCGCTGTCTGTGTGTGTGTGCATGGCTCCGGTTGCTATGGTTATGCCTTTCTCCGGATCAGTCTGCAGGCGGATAAATAATGCACACTAATGCTGGCATGGTGACAGCACTGCAGCAAGCTGTTGCTCACCTCGGCCCGGCTCTGAAAACACTTCCAAACATAAATATGCTAATGCGAACAACCAGCTACGTGGACACATACACTGCCGCTGCGAGCTATTAAGCAGCCAGTTATTTTTCATATCTCACATATTGATTGGAGAAAGGGCTTAACACAGCTACCAGGCTGTGCGGCACGTTCCACTAGAGAGAGATATCAAAGTTTGTTTTGATGTTGGCCCGTCTCATAAAGCAGGTGAATAAACTTTGATGGACTCATGTCAATATCTTTCCCGCTGTGAGATGCATTCAAACGTCTCTATCAGTGTTTGCCTTCGGAGAAATTGCCCCGAAAGCTCCTAATTCAACTGCCAATGATGGGGCGCACAACATTAAAGCAGGTTTATCTTTATTTATTCAACCCAGCTGTGAAAGTAGATGAAGTTTTCCTTTGTGCTGCCCCTCACCCAAAATGTTAATTTACATATTTTTGCTTGGCTCTACATAATTTTTACATAGTTAAACATTTGAGAGTCCCATGGGGGGATTATTTGGCCTGGGAGAAACAACATTGTAGGGGCTTTGAAAAAATATGACAACGGAAACAAAAATGGATGATATGGACATATGAAAATGTTAACATGAGGAATATTATAAGAGAATAAAAACATTGCACATCAGTTCCTTGGGACGGGTGCATAGGAGCGAGGGAGAAACCCAAAAACATATCAAAGAGAGAAGATTCTCACACACTGTCTAACTTGCAAATGTGAGACTTAAAAAAGGACTCAACAAACAACGTTTTGGCGTTAGACCTTCATCAGGTAAATTGCTCTAGGTGGCCATCTTAAATAAGGAGTGGCTAGCACCCAAGGGTTACAGGTCATTTATTGAACAACAAACATCTAATTATACTTCTAATATACATTATACTAATAAACAGATAAAAAATGTCATTCAGTATTTACAGTATTTCAAACATTCAATTACATATTAATAATTTATATTGTATGCATTTTTAGTCTTCTTTCTTTCACATGAGGGATATAAAAGCTACCTCATCACTATACATGTGTAAAATAGCAAGTCCATTACCTCATATGCACATTTTCATTTCTCACATTCAGATTTTAAGTTAGCCCATACAGTTTCAAAAATGTCAGTGAAACCTAGGTAATAGCACAGGAAAACCAGCTGTTAAAATAAATAGAGGATATAATATTTTTCCATTTCCACATGGAAATGAGAGAGAGAGAACGACACACGAGCACAGAAAATAATGTAGGTTTAAAATTGTTTAAGACACTGAAGGAGTCGTCTTCTTATACAAGTGGTAACAAAGGCTTGATGGAAATTATGTGGAGAATAAAGTACAGGGACAAAGAGCGACACAAATGAAGCAAGAAGATGGAGAGTTCTTTATGTTCTTCAATGTGTTATTGTTCATCCTTTGATGCATGGCAAAAAAAAATAAAATCCTTCAGTTGTACGATAACAGGTCTATTTTTACCATGTATTTGCTCATGTCACTCTGGCTTCACATGTTCCTGATAACGTGGATTTGTAATCAAAATTTTCTTGCAGAAAAGGAAATAGATAAATGAATAAATAATGTCATCAGATTTTTCAATGTCAGAAACTTAAATCCTTAGTTCTTTGCAAACTCCAAAAATGTGGAATAAATCACCTCTTGCACCATGTTCAGACAATGATATAATGGAACTGGCTGCAGTGGGGTCTTGCCCAGAAATGTTGTGTCAGGACCTGTATTATAAACTTTAATAACCTTCGAAGCAAATACATATGAAATAGCCGCAAGAAGGCAATAAAAAATGGAAGAAACACGGGCAGGATGGGTCATGAGAAAACAGAAAAAGTGGCAATAAGCTGCAATTATCAGAGCACTCTGTGGCAGTCAAAGTAAATCTAATTTAACCTACCTGCAAACATTGTTTCAGAATGAAGAGTAGAGGTGAGAATATTGGAGAATTCAGCATCCATCTGCAGTTCTGAAATGACCTCCATACTGAGTTTTCAACAAGAAGGCTCCAGCAAGAGTGCACTCTGGAACAAACAGCCATAAAATACATGACTTGCAATATAAATAAAGAAATCTTTTTTTTTTTTTTAATCAGTGAGAATGTAATAGACACAACAGCAGGAAATCTTTAGCCAAATTATCATTATCAAATAATGTTGACTGATTTGTAGAGCACTATTGTAATGGTTATTTATTGTTGGACCATATTTTAAACACAATATGTAAAATAAATCAGAGGTCTGTGATTAACTGGCCTCAAACATATTTGCCAGTGCACCTTGTAACTTTTGCATACTCCTGAGGCAGTTATGATTGTTGTTCTTACACAAAAGACCAAAAGTGATTGTAGTGGGTTAACTTTAAAATGCTGAGGGTTGGTTGTTTCCTTAATGTTTTGTTTGATTGCAAACCCAGGGTCCCTCACCCCACTCCCACTTCCTCTCCACTCCTACACACGGAGGTTGACATGTCAGCGCAGATAATGCTATGAATAAAACACAAACCACCAGCGGTAAACAAAGAAAATATTTTAAAGCATGAATGGTTGTCTGTCTCTCTCTCTTACTGTCAGCATGTGACTACCCCACCTAAGGCCCAAAGCTGCTGGGATAGGCTCCAGTCACTGCCTTTTTTGCTACAGCAATGTTGAAGGTAGTTTGTCAAATTGCCATTAATGTGACAATGGCACACTGCTTTCTTTAAAGACTCCCAGCAGTGTGTTTTTCCACTATTATTTATAATCACATATTTAAATTGCAATAACATTGATCTTCTATAGTTCCAGTGGTCATACACAGAACAAATAGTACACAGACAGAATATTTGCTTTGAATTTAACTCAAATTAAGGATAGGTAAAATTAAATCAATACTGAACAAAAATTTTAACGGAATTTTTGCCCCCAGTTTTCATGAGCTGAACTCAGAGCTCTAAGAGGTTTTCTATGTACACAAAATATTATTTTTTCTCAAATGACTTCCCAAAACCAGTCAGTATCTGGTGTGACCACCATTTGTGAAGAGAACACCTCCTCCACGAACAGCAGTCAGGTTGAGACCTCGAAGAGGATGATGATCGCGGATGAGTTGCAACAGCTGTCCGGGTGGATGGTCTCAGAGGATCTTGGAGGTGAAGATGCTGGATGTGGAAGTTCTGATGTAGTTACACTTAGTGTGCGGTTGTGAGGACGGTTGGATGTACTGCCAAATTCTCTGAAACAAATGTGGAGACGGCTTTTAATAGAGAAATAAACATTCAATTTATGGGCAACAGCTCTGGTGGACATTCCTGCAGTCAGCATGGCAACTGCACGCTCCCTCAAAACCTGCTTCATTTGTAGCATTGTGTCGTGATTAAACTGCACATTTTAAAGTGGCCTTTTATTGTGGCCAGCCTAAGGCACATCTGTGCAATAATCATGCTGTCAAATTAGCATCCTGATATGCCACACCTGCGAGGAGGATGGATGTGCTCTCTAACAACTGTGTTAGTGAGCAGCGAACAATATTTGAGAGAAATAGGCCTTTAGTGTACATAGAAAAAGTCTTAGATCTTCAGCTCATTAAAAATGGAGAAAAAAGTGTTGCATTTAAATTTTTTTTCAGTGTATATTACCAATGTCCAAAAAAACGGGTGCTTTGTGTGGTATTATTACTTTCAGAAGCAAAATAAATAAATAAATAAATAAGAATATTCTGCACATTGAAGTTGGTGTCTTAAAAGACAGATTTTTGCATGGTAGAAGGAACAATTCTACAAAAGAGAAGAAAAACAGCTCTAAATTTGGATGCAGTTCAGTGTACACAGTGAGAGGATAATTATCTTCATCTGGGCCTGGTTTTCTTGTTCCCATCACAATGATTGTTTGTGCTCAGAATTTCATCAATTCACTGCCGAGCTTCTGTTCGGCTCACTATAGTGTGTTCGCTCCATCAAGAAATAGCCTCACAAAAACAGTTAAACAGTAATTAAATTATACCGAGCGGCAACAGCCAAAGAGCTGCGATGAAAATAATAAACATCAAGTCGCACAATAACAATAGGCGCACAAAACAAGGCAATTGAATGTCTTGTACAAGGCATTAGGAGTTCACTGGCCAACCGCTGTTGGACATTTACTGCATGGTCTTTTTTTACCTATTGACCCGGATGAAACCAAGATATTAAGATGTACTTCTCTTTATGCATTAATATAAAGACATTCAAAATAACACAAAAAAATAAAATAAGGAGAGGCTATCCAGGATGTTCAAACCCTTTTCACACACACAGCAAAAAAAGTATTTCGGTTTAAACTAATATAATTTGTGAAATTTGTTATATTTGAATTTATTATTTTTTCTCAAGTTAAAATTTTGTTTGTTGAAACCTTGAAAAACCTTGATTTAATAAAAAGTGCTCTACGACTAACTGGCCACTGTCCAGGGCGTACCCCGCCTCAGGCCCAAAGCTGCTGGGATAGGCTCCAGTCACCCGCGACCCCTAACGGGACAAAGTGGTAGAAAATGAATGAATGAATGAATAATACAAAGTGAAAAATATTTATTTAGCCATAGACAAAAAATGTGCATCACTCACATAAAAAAGATTTTTTTAAAATAAAGACATGCTTCATTTTTTTTTACTTTGTTTCAATGTCTTTTCTTCATTTGGAAAATGAAAGTATAAATTTTACTTTAGAATAAATTGAAATAGTTATGATGCATCCTACTTTTGCTCATTTTGATGTTTACTCAGGGCATTATTTCTTGTTTTTCAGGTGGCAGTTCATAGAATAAAGTGTATCACAGTTTCTAAATAATTGGTTTTAGGCTAGAAAGGATTTGTCCGGTACAAAAACAACATGGACCGCAGCATCCATCTGGTTCAAGTTCAACTAACCAGCCTTACGTTTGCATGGTGAATGCTCAGGTTAGGTCTGGGCTCCATTGAATGTGCTCCAAAAAACTCAGAGCGACAGTTTATTGTTCGTACACTGCTGGACAAGGTAAACACGCAGTGTGCTAGCAGCTTTCCACTGAACTGTGTGAGAGCTTGGGAGTCATTCAGCCAAATGTGTAGCCTGGCAGAAACACCAACGGGCAGTGCAGGAGCCAGATCTCTGTTCAGTTTTGGCCCAATTTGGTTTGCTCTCTGGATCTGTGCACTTCCTCTGGCCATTTTAGTGTAAATTTCTCAACTCGCCTGAAACCAAAATGGATTATAAGAAACCGTTTTATTGCATTGGGTTGCTTTTTCAAGCTTATCTCTGAAAAGCTGAATGGTGCACTCAGTCCTGATCTGAACAATCCTGTCAAATTACATTTGTCTCTGCCACTGCGTTGACAATCCATATGTTGTTTGTACAGTTGATGATTGATAGCAGGGGTGTAAGCGCGACTGATAGTTTTAAACAATGTGGTTGTCAGATAACTATAGAGTTGGCTGATGTCACGCTGTTGTAAAAAAAGGAGCTTGGAGCAGCAAGAAAAGTATGATTTAGAGGGTGGCGTGGTAGAAAAGCACTTTGTTCATCAGCGGTGTTGCTTCAGCTGCAGATTTGTCTTGCTAAGCCAAACTGTTTACCTATTACTGTGTCCAATTTCAATTGAGACCTATGCTTAAAATGCTGGCAGTGCTTTTAACAGATGCCCCGTCACCTAATGTGAGGTAGCTTCGAAGATACTGTGCCAAAATTGGGAAAAAAACTGACAAGATGCACTGACTTCACGCCACTTGGACCAGTGTCTCCCACATGAACTGCTTCTCTAAAAATAATAAAGCACGTAGCTTAAAATAAAATCTGTGAAATATATGCTTGTAGCCAGAGACCAACTATATTTTCTCCTGGGCCTTTTGCATTGGATATCTGCTCGGCTGGGTAGCATCAAATATAAATGTGCTGTAGGATTCTATCACAACAACAACATAGTATTCTCAAATCATTAATCACAGGGCATTAGATGAAAAAGTCAGCATGAAAATATCTTATGCAATGCTGTAGTAGTGTAGCAGTTGCATACGAAGCAAGGATGTTGTTTTTATTTATCTAATTATTTAAAAGCATAAAGCACAAAGATGGTAGCCCAAAGTAGGTCATGGTCTGGTAAAATGTGGGATGTGAGCATACCTTGTTACGTTCAAGCCGAAGCAAATCCAATTTAGTGATAGCGGAACAATTTAACTGGTCAGATGCAGTTTGGACAAATCCCACAATGCATCTCTGGTGTTCAGCCATGACACTTCATGGGCTCAAAGTGTTAGGAAAGGTTGCTGGAGTTCACATATTGGGCACAAAGACATTTCTAACAATCTGCTCTTGGTTAATTATGGTTAAATTTGACAACAACTGAACATGAGTCATTCTTGAACTTGTGTTGTGTTGTGATTTTGGACAAATAGAGGTTCCCCTTACTTCTCATTTTGATTAATTAAAAAAAATGGACAAAGGAGCTATGTTTTTAAAAGTTCTCTATGGTTATTCTGTGACATGCATTCTGTTTGATAATTCCTTTTGAGCGGAGGCGCCTGTTGTGGCATGTGGAGTGCAGAGACAAGCAGCAGCGGCCTGTTAAGGTCTCCCCAAGGCTACCATGCAGCACATCTGAGCTCAACAGCCTCTTCTAAATGCCAAAAATATCAAACTAGTCCTTGAGAAGTGTAGTATGACCCAAAAAGTATTACAAATTTAGTTGGGAAACTTAATAAATGCTTAGCTTGTAGTGTGCAGCATTGAAAACTGCAAAGCTTTGAGCTTGTGCTAAGGACAAGCAAAATATGCTTTGCATATTTGCTAACAAATTTACAAATTATCCCAACGAACAGAAGTGGTACAGTTAGGCTTTTTGGAAAACAGCCAGTCAAGACACACGTGAAGGTCACCATGGGACATCTTTAGTCATAACACCTATAACACAGTCTATACATGCATGTGTGCTATTATTCAGCAGTGTTTGAAACCTGCTGCTGCCCACTGCTGATCAGCTGAAAGAAGCCCATTGTTCTTAGAAGAATCAATAGGATACCTATCAAAAGGTGTGCTATCTTTAATATGAGGCAGATTAGTTTAAATGAGATAACATGAATTCAAATGGATGTAATGGAACAAAAGGATGGCAGGAAGGTAAGACTGAAGATTGAGCTAAGTCTGATAAAGCTCGGAGAACATCTGCTGATACTTAATCAAGCTGATTTCTACACCCGCACTGTATCTCTATGTCTTCCTCGGCTTCATTTTATCCAAAAGAAGAGCTTACCGTATCTGTCTTTAGTTCAGTTTCTTTTTAATCCTGCCACTGTGCATCACATTCATGCAGAAAGTACATGAGCCCTGTTAGTGCAGCACTCGGCTTCCATGAGCCAATTAGAGGCTGTAGGGGTAAGTGTTAAAAGTATTCTTCACCTTGGCTCCTACAATGTCCATGGTTTATTCCCCTCAGTTATAACCTTTTAAATTTATTTATCTGGTTTGTTTTTGATACAACACCTTACCTGATTGTGCACTGCTAATAATAATCTGTAGCTCTAACTGGGACAGATGCCAATGTTTCTTCAGCCTAAAAAAGACTGTGTGCTATGGCAAAATCAATCAAAGGTGGTGTGCTAAATTATTTAACTCTCAGAACTAGCTGCCACTAGTGGTTGCTTTGGTCACTATTAAGCATTATATACAGTTATATATATACAGTTTTAAGCATTAATGTTGCAACTATTTTCAATTCTTGAGTGTTATTTTTTCTGATTGGTTGTTTAATCTTTACCAATCTTGATTGTTTGCTTCTGAGCCAATCTGAATTATTATCTCTATGTCAACACAAGAAGGTGTCATAATGAATATGTTTAGAAAAATATAAACAATTTGAAATTATTTGAAGTGGAAAGACATACAAGAAATAATCTATAGGCATATCTGATCAAATAACTCAGCACAACTCTGTCCAAGCACCAATGTGATGTGACCTCTGGGCTAGAACAAATATCCAATGTTTGCAAAAGTCAATATTTATCTAAATCTATATGTTTTATATTGTGTCTGGAAATCAATTATTAATAAACAGATATGGACTCAAACACTTTATGCGGACCTTGCATAAGTAATATCAGAGTTCAACAGAGTCTTTAGAGTCTTGATTTCCAAAAATGGCTCTGCATGGCATGTTCACAAAGAGGTCAATGACTCTGTAGTGGCCCAGCTAAATTCCTCCTCATTGAATCCTTGCTGTCGGTCCAATTGAAGACACTGGAAAAAAAAATGTATTTGAGAGCAAGTCAAACTAGAGTTGGCTTATTCTCAAACAAATTTGTATTTGGCCTGTACTGAATTAAAATCTCCTTTATTAAGGTGTGCTTTCTTTACTGTCACCGTTATTTCACAGTCTGCTTGAGCATTATGTCTCTATAATGAGCTGCCGGCAGATCGTGATGCAACCGAATCACTCATTCATGAAACGGCACTTTGAGAGTAATCTTGTGTAGCTGCGTCTCTTGTCTTGAGCTTGCGCGGTTGTGGAGAAATTTGATTTACAAAAAATGAATAGAGAAAAGCCCGAGGCAGCGTTTTGATTGGCTGCTGTTTTGAAAACATGTCCAAGAAATTGCACCTCTGCTCTGTTTGCCATTGTTATTTAAGCAATGTTAATCATAAAAGTTCATGAAAATATGAGTACACCTGTTCCCAGAGGCAGGCAAGTAAGATTAAACCTGTGCAACAGCCTTGGTCTGTTTAATATTTTTCCATCATTGTGACCTAAAGTTGATGAATTTTTATTTGAAGCTCATTTGGGTCTATGCTACTGCGCCTAACATATAAGTGTTGTTGATGTGCTAAACTACACTTCGTTTCATTAAATATATATATATATATATATATATATATATATATATATATATATATATATATATTTTATCCATTTAGTCAACCTTCCAGTGTAATATTATGCAGCATCTTGTGTGTGTTACTGTTTTGCCGAAGAGCTGCTGGAGGCGGCAGCCATTTTTTACTGTTGTCACATGCCCCCAGGGATACCGAGTCCTCCACAACAACCAGTGCGGTACATACACTATTGACTGCTAAAATGTGCTCTTTGTTTTTTTTCCACAGCCCTCTTCTGTCACACCTGTGTGGCCCACGAGACAGGTTTCTGTATAAAGCAACTGCTGTGTTTAAGATTTTCTTGTCAGTCATTCAAAAAAAAAAAAAAAAAAAAACACTCAAGATCCTTTTCACAAACATTAAACATTTAAATGCTAATATAAATTTTATATGAATTTCATGTTCCCAAGTGATGCAGGGACTTTTTGTTGACATTGTAATTATTACATTTTTAAAGTGCCTTGATGCATATTTTGTAGCTGTCATAGAAGCTTTTGATATTTTGTTTGTTTTACTAGTTTTTAGTACAGAAAAAAATACACTTAAACATTTGATTAAATACACTTAAACATTTGATGATGAACAACAATGGCTGTGACTTGTTAGCTATGCAGATGTAAACATATGAAGATTATATTGCCATCTATTGTTTTTGGGAGTTGAAGGCAGCATTTAGACAAAACCTAGACTGCTAAGTAAATAAGACAAATGTTTCAAGTCATACAGCCATTTGCAAAATGGTAACGGATAGCAAATAATACGAAAAGACCCATTACAGGTTAGCTCTGACACATATGACTTATATAGCCTCATTCATTCATTGCTTAATACAAATGTGTCTATAAGAAACCCCTAAGTAATGATGTTGTAACATTCTAACCACCTCTAATAGTGATGTATGCTGGATGTTCATTTTCACTGGATGCACACACCTTTTTTAAATCTCTACTTTATTCTCCATCTTCTGTTACATTCGATTTGGAAGTCTTGGTTTGTCTATGAGGATCCAGAAAAGCACATAGAACAAGTACTTGTAGAGAGGAGTTGATGTTTTTGAGCCTGCACCTGACAGTGGACATAAAGACACACACAGCCTGGCTACAATATTCAACATGTGGCTGTTTCATAGTGGAGGCAACATGCAAGTCCTCACATACAGCTTCATTCTGGCACATTCATCATGGCACTTGGCAGGTTTCAAAGGCTGACAAGATGTGGAGGGCACACTCTGGGATGGTCTGCCTGTGGCTAGGTGTTGGAGAAAAACATGAAATATGAGTATGCATGTCCCGTGTGTGTGTTTGTGAGCACGAGTGCTGCCAGATTTCTGCTGTGTCAATCTGTAACCGCCGTGGAGCATCATGGACCTGTCTGGCCATCAATCAACCGCCTGCCACGGCATGGAGTGGTTACAAACGTGTGCGTCCACAACACACGGCTCAAGAAAAAGAAAAAAAAAAAAAAGGCACCCGCTACTTTATTAAAAGGCTACAGCTGCTGTGGACATGGGCAATCTTTTTTTTTTATCTTTTGAAGGATTCAGCACAGACAACAAGTCGTGCTGTTTTATCATTTTCACAGTTTCTCTGCTTGTGAGATTGTGGCATACCAATCTGGAGGCTTCAACTCAGTTTTACCTCTTCATGAAATATAAATATTATAATCAAGTGCGGCTAGAGAACCTATTCCCTCTGCTGAAGCTAAAACTATTTATTGGATGGATTGTAATAGCTTTGGAGACTCCCCTGTATCTATTTTTCCAGGTTTGAATTACAGAAAAATGCATCTAAATAATCTGTAATACTTGTCGCAAATATGACCTGACCTGAAAAACAGTTTTCTGTGCCACAGTGATCTAATCCAAGAAAGGCAATTGATTGAAAGTCTCATTCTTTTAAGGTGAAGTGTTTTCAGAAGTTCCTAAACTGAACAGTTTAGGGAGGTGACCCGAATCTGTAGGAGGTGGGAAGATCAAAGATTGGGTAGGAAAAGAAATAGATACATTATCTTGCTGCTGGGGGTATGTTAGGAGCTTGGTTGCACAGTTGGGGGTCTTTCAACACAGTTAATCCTGTGGCGTTACGTAAACAACAAGCAAGACGAGATTGGGGGTCATGTCATTTATTGAGCAATGAGCGCCAACCAGATCTCTGGGACAATGGAAGCTAAACAAATTATACAGATAAATCATTTTCTAATGTCTTTCTGAAATATCCTCCAGAAATGCTTCTGTACTATTTCCACATGATTTACCCTCTGCTGTTTACAAGGCTTACCGTACTGGATGTGTTATCATTTGAATGTTTGATATACCACACACATGGCACGAGAAAGGAAACATAAATAATGTGACACCATCAAGGAGATGGCTCATCTATAATGTATGATTGCGTTTGCGTTGCATCCTGTCGGGCAGTGTACGCTGGATATGACATACAGATCAATAGACTTGTGCAAATTCATCACTGCATACTGTATGTAATATTAAAGCTGCGGTGGGTGTGTGCTGGAGATAATTCCCTAGAGCTAAGAATGATTGTGGAAGTAAATCCTTGGGAGAATGAAAACCAACAGCTACAGACAATAAAGAACAGGTCAAAAGCTCGAGTTTTATGCATATTCCTGAATATGATATGATATGAATTTGACACAATATCTTTCCAAAATAAATGTTTTTACATTATGTATGTAGTCTGGATAACATTATACATAAGTATTAACCATGATACAGTGATGGCCACCAATTGAATGTTGGTGTTGTGAACAGTCCTTAAAACACCTTCAAGACCTTATTCTTAGAAATCACTCTTACTCCTAATGCCTGAGACTATTACGCACCTTGTCCTTGGTGTGAATTTAGCTGGTCCATCACACCCCTTGAGGGTAAAAATTGTTTGGGATGCCCAGTCACTTTCAGCCTGTTCAAATGTGATATACTGTACAGGACATTGGAAAAAACATCAAAAACTTTGCCTCAAATGAATACAAAGCTTACTATTTTTGATAGAATACTCAATAGCAACAGAATGATTTCTAAACCTTTAAATGGGTAATTCACCAATATTTTTGTCTGATTTAATATGTCAAATAGACCACATTAATGTTTTAATGATGAATAAAACATTTTGTTTGATTTGAGGATATTTACTGTATAAATATGTTTCTTTCTTTTTTGGGGCCCCATTAGCTTGCACACAGGGGTTGTGAGTCTTCCTGGAGTCCATGCAAAATCAATAAAATGCCTGCTTTTCATTGATAATTTTTATTTTTACCAAAATGATCATCTATTGCATACTGCTTTGTCAAAGGCCTTTTACAGCCTTCACTTATTGATGTATACTATACTTGACTTTGCTAAACAGTCTTTTTAGCAGCAGTTCAAAGCCCTCACTCTAAACACACCATATTGCATTGTAGTAAAATAAATAATTTAAATAACCCAGAATAAACATCTGGGAGAAGCTATGCTTAGCTCTAAAGCGGAGCATAAACAAAAGCCATTATGCAGTGTCAGTGAGTCACACAGCGTCTCCGACTGGAGCTTTAAAAACAAACACCGAGCAGCGCAGTACCGTATACGTTTACCAGCATGAATATATATATAACATGCAGTATATTCAGGTCAGATCTAGATTTCAGGAACAGATTTATGCTCATTTTTCCTTGTCTGTGTGCTCTGAGCACTTGCTCCTCCCATGGGAGCCACAGGTGTTGTCAGTGATGACTATGAAATAAGTTCTCAGTGAATGAAGGCCCCCCTCACATCCCTCTTCCATCACCCACCACCCGCTTGGCAACACAATACTGTTTATCTTTGCAACTCATCTGCCCATTTTCTTTTGCTATTGTCCTCTTTCCTCACTCCATCCTCTCCATCACATTGCTTTGACATTTTATGCAAAAAAAATCCTGCGGCCATTTCTTTCCACTTTGAGATGATGGCCAGCTTCAAGCAGCTAGCTGTAGAAAAAAAAACAAACAAAAAAAAAAAACGCATTAAAGCAGCAGCATGTATGTATGTGTCACAAGAAGAATCTCATATGCAGTGTTGCTTTAGGAGATTACTACACAGCAGGAATTACAATATATAGTCCTAATTGAGAAAAAATAAATGCACTTTTGAACCTGCATGGCCAGCTATGCAATTATTCAAATGCGATTTTAATCCTTGAGATTAAAGTGTGCTACATTGAAAACCAAAATCGGTCATTAAGTAGGTCAGCGGTACAGTGTGGATAAAATATTTAAAAACACAGCATTAACCTTTTATATCGTTTATCTCATTTTCCTTTCGGTACATCACAATCACACACGACTTATGACATCTTTACCCGCAGTCTAATTGATTTCATGTGTCTGGGGACATCAAAGAAACTGATTGTTTGAGATGAGGACCTTTTCTATGCCCTTTTGATCTTCCCTCCCTGTTTTCATTATTGTCAAATCAAACAGTCAGCCAGCTTTATGGATGAGTGTACTCAACAAATCCAACCTCTTCTAATTATGGAGAAAAAAAGCCAGTTCTATTTATGATGAAAGCCTTCTTTTACAGGAAAACAACACTGATCTTGTCCCTAACAACTCCTGGAAACCAATGAATGTTTGCAAATAGAGCATGTCAGTCTTTTGATTTTGACATTTTGACCATTGAGTCTTGCCCGGTTTTATCAGCTAGTGTTTTGTGTTCTCTTCTTGCTCAGAGACAACATATTGTGGTTCTGTGCTCTCCTCAGCTCAGAGCGGCCGAGGAGGACCAAGGGTCAGCGTCTCACAGCTTGCCACAAGTTAATTGAGGCCCAGTAGCATTGGACAAGTTCACACATTTGTTCTTTGCCTTTATATATTGTCATGGCTACAGCACAGAATGTGTCATTTTACATCAGCTAATACTTCCAGGATGTTAAATGTCTCACGAGCAGGCTTCTGAACTTCATATGCAAAGGGCTTGCTGTTTCTTATTTCTCAATTGATTATCAGTCCTACTACTTAGTATTTTGTTATTTACCAGCTGTTGTTTTGGTAAATGCACAGTAGATAGTTAAAAGGATGTTGCATACCACCTTTTTGTATTTCCTGTGTATTCACTACAGGTCCCAGGGCAGAGTAGAGGTAGCGCACCACCACAGTGTGAATGTGTGAGTAGGTGAATGGAATCTTGATGTAAAGCCATTGACTCCCAAAAAGCTAAAAAAAAGCACCATATACAAATGTATGAAATTTACCATAAATTTGTTTGTGAATTCTGGCGCTGTTTTTCAGTGAATACATGGGACGACCTTGTCTTTATAAACTGAAAACACATTGCAGTGCACCCATATAATCTTATAAAAGATGTCCACACCACATAATGATGTCCACCAAACTCTTCACAAGTCCAGACAGCTTGTAAGTGTGCCCTCATGTCTACTTCAGGGTCAGCTTTGGCCCTTTGTCCTGAGTGCAGCTCGATGTGGGGAGTCCCAATCTGTGGGAACGACCGCTGACTGGTGTCTTTGATGAGGTCGGAACGTCGGTGAAGGGAAAAAAAAAAAGTTACATCAAGCCACAGCTGGAGCATCTGCGCTCAAAAGCTCCCCATTGGGCGGGAAAATGAGAAGAAGTACCATACATTATCCTCTTTTCATGGAGCATAATTTGCAAAGAGAGAATAATTGTTGAATATTTATTTGGCAAATTGTAGGTTGTGAGGCACTAGCCTTGATTTAAAAGACAATAACAAGAAAATCAGTAGATTTAAAGCCTTATATAAAGCTAAGTGCACAATTTTACCTACATAATGGTTCAATTATGGAGACCTCTTGACATAATTAGGTAAAGAAACTACCCTAAAGTCAGCATCATATCTCACTGAAAACAGCTACTTATCCTGATAAAGGCAAGCCATTAGACAGTGATTAAACATGAACTCAGCTGTTTACTGACTTAATTTATTGATTTATAGTTTCTACCAGTGTGATTCATCTGTATAGAGCGCATTCTGACATGATTAAAACCGACCTTTGTGCACTGAAAGCACCAAAGTGAGATGCTGCTGACAACCAGATCAACCCTGAAGTGAGAGAGGGAGCCTAATGAAAATTTAAATGTAGTGTCAAAACATTCATCAAAGCTTAAACTTAGCGTTCTCAGTAATTATAAAGTGACCAAAGCAGTTATTTCCTGGTAAAATAAGTGGAGCTGTAGAGACTTAATGTTCCTGCGCCCGTGAGTCACCAAACATGTGCTGAAGCCTGTGACGACAGAACAGTTAGTTCAAGGATTTCAAACGAGCTTGAGGCTGGACTTTGCTGTTGTCACTGGATGAGGTGCATTTTATAATAGATTATTTCATGCCATGATTGTTTTATAGTTTCCTCTAATCCATACATACATATGCTGTCCACAAAATTAAAACTATGCAGGCTGTTTGCATGTTGCTGAGGCTAATAAGACATTGTATATTTACTCAAACCCCTTTTTAATTTTATTATTTTTATTCAAATTGTTGTTTGTTCATTTTAGTTCATAACTTCCATTATTGTGGTGTATATCGGAGTCAGGCTTTCTTGCGGCAAAAAAATTTAGCTTTAAGCTTCCAGACAGTAAACAACTGAACAAGCTCTTCACTACAGTGTTGTTTTCTATTGTCTCTTCCATCTGGTTGAAAAAGTGAAATAGAATCTCTCGTCTGAACTAGAGATGACGCCTGCTGGGTGTCACTTAAAGGCAACCCAACAAAGAAAACAAAAGAAAACAAAAGCGGTAATTGGTTGCACTCGATCTTACTGGTGCCATGTGCTCCCCAGAATTGGGTTAAAAGAAACTTGAAAAATTGAGGATATTGTTATAGACTTCAGAGTAACTCTATCACGAGGCTGTTTCAAACCTAAATGTTGAAAAAACAGAAAGGAGACATGCTGTGTTGAGAGTTGGGCTTTGTCTTTCAAGAGAATTTCATCTTCAAAGAGCTCTCACATATGCACTGAGGACCCAGGGCGCCTAGCTGAACATCTACTGCGTGTGGTGACATGGGGCTTCAAAGTGCGACTCAAACATATTGAGCACACTGGACGTTCATCTTAACATCTCTTTGTTGAGGCTCATATCAAAGAATGGCCAGCTCCACAGGGCAATGTCTTCACTGCTGCTAATTGCAAATGAGCGGATGGTCGGGGAAACTGATTTCAGATTCACACTAGTATTTCCAGTCAGAATTTGCAAAAACGTTTTTTTGGTTTTGTTACTTTGTTACTAAAATCAAAACTTAAATTACATTGTTTTGTTGGATATAATTTAAGGTAAAATCTCTGATTTTTCTGCAACTCTCACCTGCATAAATAAAGAACAGCTGTTTGATTTCTGACAATAGTCATACTCCTGGCTTCAGCACTGTGTTAGCATTCTGTCGCAAAAAATAGCAAAAGTGACAAGACTATATGACTCAGAAGCAGACTGCAAAAATAACTGCCAACAATAACTTTGCACAGATACACAAATACTGATTTTGAATTTGGTGTGATCCATTGGTAGGATCAATACCAATACAACCCCCCACTCTAAGACTAACTAAACTTCAAACCACAGTTTTCTGTGGTGGACATTTGACCTTTCTTATATTGTCTACCATTGGAAAAACCCACATGAGCAAAACTGTAGCTGCCACTGGGTACAAGCAACACCTACAACGTGTGAATTAAATAATACATATGCAGAGAAATATTGAACTACTGACTACTGAGAAGCACAACTAGAGAGACATAGCTCACAAAACTTTGCCTTACTAGCAAGCCCATTCTGGTAAGTGGATTTGTTTTCAGCCTTACCTTGTGCAGAGGTAATATTTAGTTTTTTTTGGTACTTAATCCTCCTGCCGCACCATCTCTGGTATCTGCACTATCCATTACCGTGGTCTCTGCAATCCTCCCCAGATTACTTTGTTATCATCTATCTATATGTGTCTCTCACTTTATTTCCCAAACGATTTATCCCATCACAACTTCATAACCCATTTTCCACACTTATTTGCTTATTTTACTCAAAGACATCTAGCTTTTTTTCTTTGTACCAGAAAGTATATAAAGCCAAAAAAAGAAAGGAGCAATCTTGAAAAAGTAATTAAGGCTCGGGTGGTGCAAGGCACGGGAGGGGTGACTCGAGACCCCACTTAATAAATCAGAGACTGCGAGCAAGCTGTCAGTCTCCAGGCCCTTTTTATTGGTCACCGAGGATCAGCTAGCATTAGTCACTGGGGTCCGGCTGTGTGGCGATTGGCCGCTTGAGTGGGCCGTGTGTGTGTGTCTGGAAGGATTTCATCAATAACACATGGATCCAGGCCACAGGCTGAGACAGGGAGCCATGTCGAAGGACAGCGGCGTCTCTATGGGTAAGAGCAAGACAAGGAGATAACAAGTGCTGTATTCATGTTGGTAATGAACGCCCGACTGAGTGCAGGGGTAGTGGTCATTAGGCAGAAAAAAACATAAAAATAAGGAAGTGCACTTTCACAATGGGCCAATCAGTATTCTGCAAGTAAGTGATCCTTGGGGAAAACCCACCTCTTCACTTCAGTTGCTGACGATTTGAGAAGTGTTCCAACTCGAGGAACGCTGCTCCGTTGTTCCATCAGCGGAGACAAGCGTCGGTGTGGGTTAATGGGAGTCAAAGGTGTAGTGTTCTTGTAAACACATTCACTTATGTAGCGTTCAGTGGGACTCCGGAAGAACTGTGATTTGCTCAACCTCAATGTTCAGGATTATGTAAGTTCTCTGTATTTGGGAAATACTAACTAAAGTCCATGTCATAATTAATGCCATATTTTACACTGCGGTAATCAACTTGTGCTCTAAGGCCACAGTCCAGAAAGGCATGGCAGCTATTAGGATTTTTACATTAATTTGATTGATCTGAGCTGTTGCCATGGAAATACTATACAATTCCATAAAGGTGAAGCGTGTGTTTACTTGACTTTTTTTGCCTTGTATAGATATGACTATACCAAAAGCAAGACAGCTGGTAAAAGACACTGTAGAAACTATAGCAGGGATATAAAAATCAATATTTGACTTTTACAAATCAATCCACTGACCCCAATCACTCAGTTCTATTAAATAAAGAATGTTTTCAGTGCTTTGGCTTGTAGAGCAACTTTACACTGGGATTAGACTCTAAGCTTTTCAGTACAGTTTGACCTTTCCAACGTACACTAAGTATCACTCGTGAGATTAGAGTGGTGTACTGTAAACTGAGAATTATAGGATCTGGCTTTATTTTGTTGCTGTCTTGTTCCAATTTAAAAAGGACTTGGCGAATGGCGAAACAAATCATGATACCTATAGAGGCTGTGACTTTTTGACCCGACGCAATGCCAGCGCACCGTGCCAGTTGCCATGTGCAGCTGGTGCAAAGCCATTATCACCTTGAGGCAGGGGGAAAAAGGAGCAGAGGATTACTGCCGCAACAGTCAAATATTGCTTGACTCAGAGCCATTATCCCAAAGCCGCTCTTATTCACATCCCAGCCTCACATTCATCACCTCCAGATCCTTGGGCAGCTCTGGAGCCTTTCTTCGGCACAGGCTGAGGGGGATACAAGCTGCTTAGTTTGTGAATCGTCTGATATCTACTTCTCTTTTATTTTTTAATTACATTTTGTAACTCAGAAAATATTCTGTTAATAAATAAATGAAAGTAGCAGAGGTAGCCTCTACTGAATGTTACGAGGTCTTATTTATCTACAGGATATCAAAGCTGTTGGTTCATCAGTGCCATCCATTATCTACAGCTCAGTTCTTGTTCTTATGAGTATAAAACTTGTGCAACAACAAGTGCAAATAAATAAAGTAGGTTTTTCCAAATCTGTTTAGTGTTTGAATGCACCATGTTTATATATAATTACAATAGTTAGAGTGTCTTATGAAAGTCTTTCTACTCCTGAGAAAATGAAGTCATCATCATCATTATGGTGCCCCTATGACCTTCCCCTAAATGTTACCTTTAGGCAAAAATCCAGAAATGGTATTAATCCCCGATATTGTAAAGTCAGCTCAAATGGTAATACTGAATTTGTGCTGGGATTGATGACAACTTTGCAGTATTGAGAGTAGCACCTTTGGACGAGTTCCACGAAGAAAAAACAATACCTTAACTTGAATATATATTTAGATGTACTCTATAGAGCAGCGTTACAGTATCTTTCTGACAGTGCATTATTTTTACACAAGATGTAAGGCGTTTTTGTGGTTCAAGAATTCATGGCTACAGGTTGGCTGAGTAGATAATACTGCCTTAGATTGCAGTATAATACCCAAACATTTATAAAATAATAAAACACTTGGTGTTTTTGAATGCTTATGGAGCTGTACGCTGCTTAAAGACAATATAATAAAAACAGAAAATGTTGTTTAAAATGGCCCGAACCAGAGCAGTGTGACAGAATGACTGAGTTTTCAGTGCCCAACTGCCTAGCTGGCACTGAAGGGACACCGGGGGACATTTTGTTTACAGTGATCCAACAGTATATTGACTGTGGCAAAGACACTGCACTCGGCAGGATAAAAAGCCTCTCAAAAGCCACTGTGGGTTTGGAAGGGACAATAAAAAGAGATTAGTCCAAGATTAAACTCCAGTGTTCACATGGTCAGTCAGCCTGCCGAACAATTTCCCTACCCTAACTAGCCACTCATTTATGCAACGACAGTACAATTACTTCAATTATATTCAATAAGCGGAGGATGTTGTTAGAGCTTCTCAAAAATCTCGGCATCTCCTGCATGTTTATTCATTCAAGTCTAACAGTGATTTTTTTTTTCCTGAACGTAATAGAAAACAGAGTGCGTCACGATAAACACACATTATTTAAGATTCTGGAGAGTGTGCCTGCTGTGCCATGCATACACAACTCCCACACATCTTAAATGGGCACTTGTCATGAGGCTAAGAAAGAAACGCTGCTTCCTGCATGTGCATAAATAAGAAATGAGGCAATGCAGAGCTTACACATAGTATTCATTGTCCATCTTGACACACTCCTACTGTCTGTCCAATACATATTTATTCACTGTGTCCTCCGTGACATAAACTCCCCAGAGAACACAATGATCCATGTTCCCTTTGTGTTACTTTCCTGGGAGTAGGCCAGGTCACCATTAAAGCTCACCTCTAGACTCACATAAGCATGTTGGTCCCTAATGGAAAGGAAGCAACCCTGATGGTGCAGAGCCGGTGCTGGAAATGAAGCAAAGGACAGACCCATGGCTCGAGGGAGTGACCCAAGGCAGCAAGAAATATGGCATACATTCAATGCACCATGGTGTCTTTAAAAGAGTTCATTTTTCTCAATGTTGGGGTTTTAAAACAATTAAATGAATTCATGAATAATGAAATTCAGTTTCAGCTCAGGGATTAGAGCCGTGGCCTTGATGGTGAACCATGGGAGACAAGATTAGCCCGGCAGACACCATCACAGCCGGAGAGATGGTGAGAGTGAGCTGCCCAATTATCCCGGCTTTGGAAGCAATTGAGCTTGTTAGAAAGCCACTCCACAGTTACAGTACAAGAGAAAATCTCTCTGGGATGTAAAGACACATTTTAGAATGGTAGTTATTTGTATTGGCTTAAGTTAATGTTTACTTCAAATGGACTACTGTGTCCTTTACTTGGTTACAGTTGATCCAAAATCCCCAAATACAATTCCCTCAGTGGGAAAAAAAATAAAAAACAAGACATGTTTGGTTTACAAAGACTTTCAAAGCAAGCAGAACAAGAACAGTAATACGTTGTTTGGAAATTAAAACGTATAAACCTCTCCTAAGAGATAATGCAAGCTATTTTTAATCCATAAAGCCATCAAATTATAGAGGAGCTTTAACAGACAAAGCAGCAAAGCCCAAAATACATACACTATTCTGTCTATAGATGGCTTTAATGGGATTCAGACTCATGTTCTAGTTATAATATTATTTGTAGTTTATTTCAACAAGACCAGCCAAAAACCTCAACAACTGTAAATATTGGTCAAGTCTGTGATGTGCAACTTTTTTGACTTTTTGTGTGGAAGGGATTTTCAACATGTGCTCGGAAGCCCTGCAGGGAACAGGTGTGAACTTGTTGCTTTCAGCTGCAGCGTGTCCTACAGGCTGACAAATTATTTGCGCTGATAGACTTCAAGTGGCTTTGGGAGGAGTTTTGTACTTTGTCCTTCCCAAAACTGCACATCCTCAGAAAACAGATAAAACATCACAGTGTGAGAATAAAGAAAAAAATAAAAAAAATCACCCAACAGCACATCTGTCTCTGTCAATTAGCTCTAAGTCTAAGTCTAAGTTTGTGCTGTTTGCAGGGGATCCAAAAAACCAACCTCCAGAGGGTTATTTTAGGACAGCTATCTGAGAGGGTTGCCAAACAAATAGTGTCTGCGCAGAATTCCAACAGTTGTACTTTACATGTGAGTGGGATGAAAGCTATAGCAGCCGTGATATCATAGTAACAGCCAGGCAGTCGAAAATAGTTTCCCTCAAGTCACAAAGCGACACATTGGAGTACTGATGGTACGGTGAGAAAATTGCCTTCTCCATCTATGCATTTCATTCTGATAAAAGTCTGCGGAAAAGATGGGAATGTACTTTTCATTCACAGTGTCATCTCATACCACAAACTTACATTTAGAAGTGAATTCTTTCCAGCCAAACCTGACTAAAACATAGCAGTTCAATAAGTAAACCTATATGTCTTCCATAAAAAGCAGAGACGAGCATTTTAAGAACTTTTCTACATAACTTCCATCTTTCTTATTCTGTTCCAGGCTTCTCAAAAGCAATATACATAACAACAAAGTGAGGATGACACATTGATGGCAACAGAGGTGCAAAAGAGAGATCAAGCCTGACAGAGATGGATAGAATGAGCTGACGTTTGATGAAGTGAGAGGAGACGAAGGAGAGTGAATGCTATCAGTCGGTGAAATATACTCCGAGTTAAAAGAAACCATCACTGTTCTGTGGTGTCAAGTCGAGATGGACGATGGGGACACTAGCTCTGCGTTAGATTCTGTGTTTGTGTGTGGGCATCTGTGAGTGTGTGTGGGGGAAAAAAAATAAGAAGAATGAAATCCTACTTGATACATCGCAGGCAGAAAACTAATGGTACTGTGAAATCTCTGGAAGCTGCCCACTGTGTGCAGGGCTTCAGCCTACACGGAAGATGGTGGTCTACAGTAGGTCTCAAGCACTGTATTTTGAGTAAATTACAGATTGTGGTTTTTCATTTTACTGTTATAGAGGGGAATATGTCAAGATGACTCAGTGAGAGCATTTTCATAAACTTACAAGATGTTAGTCTTGCAAAAAAAAAAAAAAAGATTATGCTGACAAAAAAAAACACTTTGTTTTTTCTGACGGTTTTATTCAGTTATAACCTTGACAAGACTTATTATATTTACATTATATTTCTTTCATTGCTTTGGTGTCAACTTTGAAATTCTCTTCAGGGTCACAGTATGTATTGCTTTTCGTACACTATTAAAGCTGTATTAAAATGGTTAATGCGTTTGAGATCAAGATCTTAAAAAAAGTGCCAAACAGCCTCCATTTTTTTTTCTAATAATTAAATGTGTCCAGCTGTTAAGTCACCATGGCAGTTATAAGAAAAGAGCATAATCAATTAGCATAGTGACATTTAACAACGCCGAGTAAATTAGTCAACTGGCACGTTGACCCATTAGCATTGACAACAGGTAAAAGCTGTCCCATTCAAAATAAATATGAAAAAGAACAACTAGTTTGTTCTTTTCTTCAGAGTTGTGCATCTTTGATTTGTTTGTTACTTGATATTGAGCTTGGCCTCAAGGAAAAGTAAATAATAAAAAAGAGATAGGAGAGATGCATTATGAAGGCAATTGAGAGCTAATGTGCATATATGTTTTTAATGCTTGATAATATAGTAAATATCACACAAATATTTACCCAAAGTAACTTAGATGTCAACGTGCTCTTTAGCAACTAGCACATAGATAAACAACTGCATAATGAGAAAAGAAGAAATTTTCATTTAAAGTCATGCTTGAGTTGGAGGACACAGAGCTAAGAGAAAGCACTAACTGCTAACTTGACAAACAACTTGACAATGTCAATGTATGGAAAGATTAGGGACAGAATTACATTTACATTTACATTTATTCATTTAGCTGACACTTTTATCCAAAGCCACTTACATTGAACTTACAGCCACTGGAGGCAAGGTGGGTAAGTGTCTTGCCCAAGGACACAATGACTGTGGGGAGAGTGGTAATCGAACCGCCTACTTTTTGGTTGAAGGACGACCACTCTACCACTGAGCCACTACGTGGACACATCATCACTGTATCCACGTGCAGCAAGAATACATGTTAGCAACAGCATACCAGTTAGCACATAATGCTTCAAACTTTTCTATGGGCAATTTAAAGTAAAAAAAAAGCCTATGTAAATAAGATGGCTTGAAGGTGACTGTGCTTTATGTTTATGAAGAAGACAGCAGAGCTAATTACATTAGAATCCAGGAGAGACTGTAAAGGGCATTTAGGGTACAAAAGGGGAGAGAAGGGGTTGGGGTAAAGATGAGGAGGAAATGAGGAAGAGCACCCGAACATGGGAGGGAAGAGCAAGCCAAGTAAGCACTTTCCTGTCCATTTTTTATCAGGCGGGCTAAATTAGGCCAGGCTCTGTCCCGCTCAGCCTTCCTCTGTGTGTGAGCATCTGCTTCCTCATTCCTGACACATCTCCTCTCTCCCTTCAACCCGGAGCGTGAGCCACAACGCTCCCAATACCCTTCTCAGCATCCTGCCTTTTTCATTGTCTGATTTATGAGTCGGTGGGCACCGTCCATCACGCGGCGACTCAGGGATGTGGCGTGTTGTCTTGCTCCATGCCTTGTTGTGAGGGGCACCACTGTCATCTGATTGGCCGGTGACCCCGCTGACTCTTGTTGTTCCCGGTCCCTCAGCGGGTGCCATTTGTGCAGCCTCAGATGCACTGATGAGGAGCTGACATTTGGATCAAGGACAGTGCAGGTTTGAACACAACCTGCAGAGGCCATAAACGCCTCTGCCCTACTTTATATCCATCAGGTAAAATGTTAAATAAAAGTGACAGCGGGACAGCTTTTATGGGGTGTAAAATTAAATGACTAACATTAGTCAGTGAATACAAACCAGTGCTAAAATATGATACCTACGATTTAAATATTTTTATCATGTACTGAGACTTTTTTTTAACCCAAAAGAATACAGTTTGAACCATAAATGACAGTGATGTTCAGTTAAGATTTGTGGGCTGAACTATAAAACTCAATAAAGTGTCAGTTCGGCCAGCAGGAATAAGACACACTTCTATCTTTTCTGTGCAAAGCCATGTTAGTTATAGGTACTAACTTCTTTTGAAGAATTAAAACTAACAAAAGAAAAGGAAATCATGGTGAATACTAAATATCAGCGGTTATAGTTTTTACACAAGTCAGTGTTTTTGTATACAATTGCTGCATTGAATATAAAAATATAATATGCTTGAGGATAGACTTCAATGCAGAGAGAGGTCTGCAAAATTTAAATGAATAGTTTTTTCAACAAAACATAAGCAAACTTCAAGAGGTTTTATTTCTGGACTGAACTAAACAGAAATAATAATACAATCAATTTCACAACTTGCTCTCTATTGCTTTTTTTGCAGTGTAGAGTGTTGTGTAAAGCATCAACGGACTTGATACTCGTGATATTTCTTTTTAGCATGAACAACAATCAGACAGCTATCAGAGTGTATTTCTAGAGTGTATTTCTACGCTGGGACATGGGATGCTAATTGGCCACTCCACCTTTACCTCTTCTTCTTCGTGAGCTCCATGTAGAGGTCTAAGCTCTGATTACAGTCCTATCATGTCTGCTGCTACATACAGTAGGGACCACTGCGCCAACAACAACAATGCAATTAAAGTAAATGAATGAGAAACAACTCAACTGGCAGGTTCCTCCCCTCAATCACCAGCATGAATCCTGCCTGACACCTGGGTAATAAGATAAGCAGGTAAAATGTGCTAACATCGATGCACTCTTGGTGATGACTGGGAACCACGGCAGGCTTTAGGAGACGGGAGGGAGGGGATTGGCAGTGACTGTAGGGGTCTTCTTCTGCCAATGTTGACTGTCAGCCAGCATGGGTTTAGTTTGGGGACAATGAAAATTAGAAGATCCAGTAATGGTAACCTGTTTAGGATGAAGGGATTAATGGCTAAGATGATATTTGTTGAACAGCTTGGTTTTTAATAATACATGCAGGGGAGTCACATGTTACAATTAATACTACAAAGTCAGGAGGATTTAGTTGTAAAATTTTGTTCAGGTGGCACAGAAATAAATGGTGAGGCTGTGGAAAAAACAAAGAAAGAGTCCTTGCAAAAACAAAACAGTTGCATTACTATAATAATTGTTTCTTAAAAAATTACTCATTTGCTAAATTATTTCCATTTGTGGTCCTTTGATTCCTACAGTTACACATGCTAACTTGCACAGTGCTTCTTCTTACATCTAAGAGTACTACAGCTGTCATTTTTTTGCTTACTCCATTCAAGTGTATAAGCCTCTCAGAATCAATTACAGCCTTCTCCCATCCCACATATATTTTTAGCGCCAGTAGTGCACTAGAAAATCTCTCCAACCCTCTTGAAGGAAAAAAAAACTCTGCTGTAGATAACGCTCCGAGTCAAAACTAACACCTCGCTGAATTACATGCATGGTCACATGACTCAAAGGGAGCATACGGTGCATCAGTGTTGACACAAATACAAAAAGAAAGGTAAGTGTAGGCATCTTTTGAACTCTGCTAAGTTCACACATCTCTGGCTGACCCATCCTGTTGTCTCTCTATCTAGACTCCACTGTGTAAATGATGGCAGCTCGAGGCCAACGTTTATGTGCTCTTTTGATTGAAATGGCTGCCTGTGCCACGCATGGGTGCACTCATAACCACAGAGCTGAGAAACTTCACATATCCTGGGATCTGATAATGAGCCGCTCCTTCCAAGACTGTTGCTGGAGCCTCACATTTAGCTAATTTGTAATAGCCTGGAGGCTGATGTAGAGCACAGTGTGTAATACAAGTGCTGTAGCTTTTACCTTCAAACACCCACAGAGAATGCGCACACACATTGCTTTACAGCAGAAAGCCCTGCAGGAGCCTTTCACCCCAAGAAAACAAGCACAAAACATTTGATCAATGTGTTGGCTGAAGAAGAAGGTCAGCTTTAAAAGCAGCCTCTCTTCATCAACAGTGCACAGGGCGTGTGATGAATCACTACATCAAACACCCTCACCTCCAAGACATTATTTCCACAAGAAACATTCAAGGCTGATATTTTTGCCCATTTCCTCTTCACCTTGGCGTCTGGAAGTGTTTCAGAAGGATGGATCAATGAGGCTACAGCCTTTTGCAAATATTCTATTATTGATTTTTCTGCTAACTTTTTGGCTGAGCTCTTGAATCAGTTTGTGTGCATGGAACATTTTTTCAACACAGATAAATGAGGAAGTCAACAATGTGTGCTGTGTCACAAACACATAGTGACGCGCTTTAGAAAACAACACAGTGATTCTTGCTCTACAGACAGAGACATCAGAAACTCAAATTTTATAATAGTGTTAATGTATTGGAATTGTTGAAATTAAAGAAACAAATAACATTTATGAATACTGATCAGAATACTGTTGCTGCTATGCAGGACCATAAGAAACACTACAGATGCACTCCAAGTGCGTTTTACTAAATCATAAATCAACTTAGAGTAATACATTTTCACACAGAGTGTCAGTCCTTCTGGTCCATTTCTGATCAAGGGGACTGTCTCTTTTTATGTACAAATTGAGTTTGCAAGAAGCTCCCAGAGCATTGACTTCCACAATGTAAGATGTCAATCCAAAGTGGTTCTTATTGCCATAATAAATGCATTCTAAAGACCTTATTGAAGTTATTTGCTAGGGTTAAAAGATACATTAACACATACTCAAATGTCTAATTTCACAATTGCATTATAGTGTACAGGGTTTAGCTTGTAACTATGGGCCCACATTACAGCAGTTTAATTACACCATTACATTAGGCATCCCAGTAACCTCCATTAAGAAGGACTTTTGACCATAAACATATTATATACAGACATATCAAGCAAACATTAGTTCATTAGCACTTTCAAAGTCAGAACGGAAGATGTGTGTGAGCCACAGTTTATAATTAGAGCGGAGATGTTACAGTTGGACGCTGCACAATCTTCTTATTGCAACACATTTCCAACTATGTGTTGCAATAAGAAGAGCTTAAGCTCTGCATCTCTGCTTAGAAGTCAAAGACCAAGTCTGGATTAAACCACAATGTAACTTCTGTAAGTCAACGTGAAGGTGACATCACAGGGAGAACGAGGCACTTTGAAATGCGCCAAGCTCCCGATAAATGATAACTAGCTCTTACCGCGCTCACTGGATCTTCATTATCTAAATGCTGAGCTGTTGGGCTTTTAGGCTTATTACTGTAGGCAAATGGGGACAAAAGCTCTCTGTAATTACTGAAGCTCCCCAGCGGCTGATGGCGGCATTCTCAGGGAGCTTAGCGACGGCTTCCCATGTAGCGCTTTTCCCGTATCAGCTGGGGACTGCCCCCCACCCCACCCCCCAGCCTCAATACCTACCCCTTTTCTCTTGTCTCTCATTGCTTTTCATCACACCCAGGCTTGTTCACTTTATCCCCCCTTCATCTACAACGTACACGTTCATTGGCGTGACGTTACATGCAACAATAACGCACAAGATTAAAAATAAATAAATAAATAAACAATAAACATCTGAAAGTTACACTCTTTAGTTAAAAAATACCCAGGAATGAATAATTAGTTTGCTTCATATTGGGCTTTTGTTTGGCTTAACTGCAAAGCACTGATCCTTTATTTGAGGTAGGCTTGTACTAATCTTAAAAAGTACACAGGAATGTAATGAACTGAACTGGTCACAAGTAAACCAAAAACAAAATGCTTACCTTGTACAGAGAGTTTTTGATTAGGACTCATGTTGAACTAGACAAAATTGATGCACACTATGTAAAGTAACATGCAGCTTGAAATTTCACTTAGACACCCAGCCTGTTTGTCAATGGTAACTGAAGTTACAGGGCAGGTGCTACATTCAAGGTGTAATTTACACACCATTACATATATTTTGTAGATAAGAGGCATTACATTTGCTGGTGACTAGTTGGAGGCAGATACAACTGTCAGCGTAGAACCAATCAGCGTCCCAAAACACCATCACAGGTATTTGCTCAGGCTTTCCCTCAGCTCAACAAAGACATTGATCATTCTTTCATCAAACCGATGACTTCTACAGCTCATAGACGTTAAGCATCCCAACAGTCTGGGCCCCGTTCATTACTGTATAATGAAACCAAATTAAACCGCAAAGTAAATGAGTGACACGCAAGGTCAGGCTCTGTACTGAAAAGGACCATTTGTGCCTGTTTTTGAATGCAGACAAACGTAACAGCAGAAATGGAGAGCAGCCAGAATAACCTGTTAAACGTTTTAGTGCATTTTGTCATTATATGCCATTTTTAAATGCACTAGTCAAAAAAAAGATTCACGCTATTTGTTCTTTGAGTCAGTGTGTGCTGTAAAATGTGACACTCAAATGTTTTTACTGCTTTTAAAAGCATATTGTTGAATTGAAAAACATCAAAAAATGCACTTGAGTTCTCTGGAGTGCAACGACAGAAAGGTTTTGTACTGCAAACCAGACAAAGCAACATGTTTAATGATGATATTGTTTTTATTTCAAAAGACTTTGGTCTAATTTCTAGAAAAGAAAGCTATTCAACAGAGCACAGCAACAAATACCAAAGAACACACACAAACAAGGCATGTATTTCTTGCTAGAATGTTCAAGACAATCTGTCCTCATATTCTGTTGTATCAAGGCATTAACGTACCTGTGCTCTGTGTTCATTATTACTGGTGGAAATTGAGTGTACACAGAATACAAATAGCCTTACTTGACTGCATAACAACAGGGACTTACCGTACACCAGAGCAAAGCCAGTGTGACGACTCCTCCACCATTCTACAGGAACCTTCAAAACCTCACGTCGTCTTGTGTCTATTCTCTTCATGAGCTAGAGTTTCATCTGTGAAATGAAAATGCAAATCATATTTAGTAGTGTGTGAGTGTGAACTGGCAAGGCAGAACCTTCAATTCAGTTAGATATTACCAACAAGAAATAGGAGAAGGGAAAGTAAAGCCCGTGCTCAGTGCTTGTCACGAGGCCAGGGGTAAAATGACTGGAATACAGGATGGAGAAAAGGTTTTTCCGCTGATTTGCACACTCATTTTTCCTCCAAAATGTGCTGAACAAAATAGTGTACAAATCTATTGGGGGGGGGGCTACTTTAAATGGTAATACTGTATTTGCACTTTTGTCATTTAAGAAACATTTGATGCCTCTGCAAAAAAATGCCTGTTGCAGGTTTTCTTCCATTATGTTCTACTGAACTTTAAAAGGCTATTTTTCCACTTGCTAATATTACATTTCCGTTATAACAATACAGTGACGCTAAAACAACGCTCCAATGTATCAGTCCACATTATCACCGGACTGGAAAGCATTACAGGCAAACTAAGACACTTTGCAGTTTTAGTTTCCAATCTTCATCTGCATTGCTTTGGGCTCAACACTGGAAAAGCCAGCCCAGTGTGTTTAAGGAAGAGGAACGTGCAACGAGATCAACCAATGACACTGAGACAATAAACAGTGAAATTTGACCTCTGGGACTCACTTCCAGTGCAGTGTTCATTAATAGTTACGAGACGTCATAAACACACACAAAAAAGTGTGACACGTGAGAAGGACCATACATTTTATGGACACAATAATGACCAGCTGTGTCTGTGCTGCCCTTTTAACTACATGTGCATTTTGTCCATGCTTCCATTGAGCCAGCCTTATTCTTCTCTGCAGGTAAAGATTTATGACTGTGACCTCTACAATCATCAACTTGGTCTATGTGTGTCACATCCTTTTCATGGTGGCTTCTATGGCGGCAGGCTGACATCCATCAGCTGGCATGGCTTGACCTGCAGTCTCCAACCAGCCACACTGATCTAATAAACATGTGGGCCATCTTTGTACAGGCATATCAGTAAAGACCTGTCCCTACCAGTGTCCTTCGAAGGCACAGAGTTATGGCCACCATGTATTACATTCAATGTTGGATTCAGCCTTAGTGGATAACATTAAATTATAGGGGCGGACATTGCTGCACTCAAGCTAATAGTTAGACTGTTCTCTTGTCTTGGAGCCTAGGGTTTACTGGTATAAGACAGAAAATCCATGGATGTACCAGATGAATGCAGCGAATGAATGGTTGTCTGTCACTGTTTAAATGTCAGCCCTGCAACTAACTGGCCATCTGCTGGGATAGGATCCAGTCACCTGTAACCCCTAACGGGACAAAGTGAAACAAAATGAATGAAGTTTAGTAAAATTACTAAATTCATTGTTTGAAGTATAAAACCATGGACTTGCATACAAAATGTCATGCTCCATGCACCTGTGAGGTTATATTTCTTTTTCACCTATACTACATGTCGTCATCTCAGCTGCCTGCCATTATATTCTTTTACAAGGTAAGTATTGGGGTTAACAGCCACTTAATTTTTTCAGTTGGCTTTTGGTAAGCATTAGTTTAAGTAAGTGTATTATTTTCACTGAAAAATGAGTATAATACATTGGCAAGGCAAGGGAATTTTATTTATATAGCACACCAACACTGGGTAACTCAAAGTGCTTTACAGGAATAATAGACAATTTACAAGATTTAGTTAAGAAACATAAGATAAAAACACTTTAAGTTGTAAAGTAGGTGAAACTAAAGAGGAACTTTCCCTTGAACATTGTTAAAGTTGAGGCATTTCAGATTTTTGCTGCATGAAACTTAAAGACTGCTTCACCATGTTTAGTTTTAACTCTGGGCATGGGCAAAAAGCCTGTCCCAGATGTTTTCAGAGTCCGAGGAGGTTCATAAGCAACTAACGTCAAAAATATATTCTGGTGTTAAACCATTAAGAGACTTGTAAACCAGCAGTGCTTTTTCGCTGTCTATTCATTCATTACGGTCACCTAAAGGATTATTAGAAATACCTGTTCAATTTGTCATTATCATAAGAATCTAATTAACCAATCACAAGGCAGTTGCTTCAGTGCATTTAGGGGTGTGTTCCTGGTCAAGACAATCTCCTGAACTCCAAACTGAATGTCAGAATGGGAAAGAAAGGTGATTTAAACAATTTTGAGCGTGGCATGGTTGTTGGTGCCAGACGGGCCGGTCTGAGTATTTCACAAGATGTTCAGTTACTGGGATTTTCACGCACAACCATTTCTAGGGTTTACAAATAATGGTGTGAAAATGGAAAAACATCCAGTATGTGGCAGTCCTCTGGGCAAAAATGCTTTGTTGATGCTAGAGGTCAGAGGAGAAAGGGCCGACTGATTCAAGCTGATAGAAGAGCAGCTTTGACTGAAATAACCTCATTACAATCGAGGTATGCAGCAAAGCATTTGTGAAGCTACAACACACACAACCTTGAGGCGGGTGGGCTACAACAGTAGAAGACCCCATCAGGTACCACTCATCTCCACTACAAATAGGAAAAAGAGGTTATAATTTGCACAAGCTCACCAAAATTGGACAGTTGAAGACTGGAAAAATGTGGCCTGTTGAGACTTTCAGATGGTAGAGTCAGAATTTGGCGTAAACAGAATGAGAACATGGATCTATCATGCCTTGTTACCACTGTGCAGGCTGCTGGTGGTGGTGTAATGGTGCTGGGGATGATTTCTTGGCACACTTTAGGCCCCTTAGTGTCAATTGGGCATTGTTTAAATGCCATGACCTACCTGAGCATTGTTTACGACCATGTCCATCCCTTTATGCTCACCATGTACCCATCCTCTGATGGCAATTTCTAGCAAGATAATGCACCATGTCACAAAGCTCGAATCATTTCAAATTGGTTTCTTGAACATGACAATGAGTTCACTTTACTAAAATGGCCCCCACAGTCACAAGATCTCAACCCAATAGAGCATCTTTGGGATGTGGTGGAACGGGAGCTTCGTGTCCTGGATGTGCATCCCACAAATCTCCATCAACAGCAAGATGCTATTCTATCAATATGGGCCAACATTTCTAAAGAATCCTTTCAGCACCTTGTTGAATCAATGCCACGTAGAATTAAGGCAGTTCTGAAGGCGAAAGGGGGTCAAATACAGTATTAGTATGGTGTTCCTAATAATCCTTTAGGTGAGTGTATATACCAGTGGCATGTTCCCCATCAACAACAGTGACATTTCCTACAAAGCAACTTGTGGGATACAATATTCCACACTCCCGTTAATTGCTCTTGTTTCATGTTCTAGTATTCATTATATTCACCTAGACTTTAGAAAATCATTACTTAACAATCAGAGACTACATAAACCATGTCTGTTCAATTGTTGAGCACATAAAAGCGAGATAACAGTAGAATCAAACTAACAAAATGCACTGAGATCCAACCCATGTCATTTTAGCTCCATGACAATAAGCGCACCAGATGGGTGAGTCACTCTTCATATTTGCTGCTAAACTTAGAACACATAAGCTCTACTCAGATACAGGGCATGGGCAACGAGAAAGTCTAGAAGTACAAAAGGACGAGCGTGGTACATGAGGCAGCCAGCCCGTGGCTGGTCTAACGGAACTGTCCCACTGGCAGAGCGCTCTTTGTGTATTCATGCTGGCATATGTTGAGGGGAACTGGAGAAGAGCTTTGTGTGAGCGTCCATGCTGAGGAATAGGACAGGCCCCATGCAATGTTAGTGTAATTCAATTCAACCTCTCACCGAATTCCCACCACCGCAGCGGCCCGGGAAAGAAAACTGAAAGCAGCTTTAGTATGATCAGTGCAAAATTATAATGGTAGGAAAATCATTTAATGCAAAACTGGAATTACAACATGCTGTCTGCACAAGGCATTACCAATCAAATAACAGGCCTGTTAATTCCTTGCCAAACCTCTTCATAGAGAACTTGCAATTGCATATTTCCATTTAACAGAAGACCAAAAATGCTAAGAAAATGCATGTAATTTCTCCAAATTATGTATTTGTTTACACATTTTTAAGTTTTAAACCGTATTACTCCCATAACCAAATTGGTGACAATCAAATAATGGTGACATTATACATGGACTACCAGCGCTAAAATAAATCATGTAGAAAAGAGCAGAAAATATTGTTTCGGCTGAATAATCATTGTTCCCAACTTAAGAAAATTGAACAACTTTGTTGCCCTTACTTAAGTGCAACACTTTCTATGAATTTGTGTTTGAAAACGTGGGAATGAGGTCATGTCTAGCCTACTGCAGTTTCTGTTTGAGACTGTCTGCTCTGAAGTAAACTGTAAAGGCACCACAGGGTGCTGACTGCACTCAAACCTTTTCGCTGACTCAGTGTTTCACAGACAAACCCAAGCTGCTGGATGGACATATTCTCGTCCTGGTTCAATTGTTTGCACCTGACCAGAACAAAACTTCACTCACACTCAAAAAATCCTCATAAAACACACAGACTGACAGACACAACTTCATTGCAACTGAGATACCTGAAACTCTTCAAACATTAGACAGTGCACTCAGGGGAGACCAGGATTTCTAGCTTCCCCATTTTTCTTTGTCAGTTGTTTTGTCTTGTTTCAAGAATTTAAATCCAAAATTGCCTGAACCCTTTGACCACACATCAGATAAGATTTAGTGAGTAAACTACTGTCTCTGGGAAAGAATCACAATAAAAAAAAAAACTTCAAAAAACAATGTTTAGTGGAAGAAATAAAGTATTTAAACCCTTTAAAGTTAGAAAACCATCCCCTTGAAAAGATAAGGCTGTATCTGAAATTTGTCAAATGTGAGTCAGATTATGAGGTGTTTTAAAGTTATGCATTTTTTCTTTTACTTTTATATTGTTTTTTTTTTATTAGAATGTCATTAGAATGTGGGATATATGTTCAAAATGCCAGGAAAAGGCCAAACAAGACCAACAAGGTTTTTTTAATGTTACGTCTGTTTTTTTGTTAACAGACTTCAAAAAAAAAAATCTTTTTAAATTGTTTGCAAAACGGCTGGGATTTTCTAAAAAAACGACTGAACAGGAATCGAGCGAGCAGGACCAAATGTAATTACACCAATTATGTGACTGGAGTTTTTACTCAACATCAGATAGACTTTGCTCTACCTCCTAATTGCCAACACCAAAAAGCAGGTCATAAAATTATTGGCCGCACTTCTCTTTCTCTATAAAACGCACAAATTGGACACTTACATACCTGTCAGTTACAACACACCTACAACTTCTGCAAAGAGCCTAGTTACCTTTACAATTGGGGATATGTAATGAGGATAACTGAATTAGATGGCTGCCAAATAGTTCTAACTGTGGCTGAGTTTGGTACAGGCTTACTGCGAAGAAGAAATCTGTCTTCACTGCCCAAATGTTTGTCTGATGAGAATTGTTTGTGTGCTTTGATTGACGTCAGTGAGTGGCAGCTAAGCTTAACGCTACAGGCCAAAACACCGCTGGGATTTTAAATCGAAACAAAACAGCCCAATGCAAGTGAGACATTCTAGACATTCAGTCTTTTAATCACAACTAAATGTATAATATTTTAATTGTATATACCGTACTTTTCTGTGCAATGGTCCCATATTAACTCCATAACATGACGTTGAAGGGTGGAAAAATGAATTTACTCCTCAGGCGTTGAGTTTAATACCCAGCCCATCACATTTATCTGCCAAGACAGTGACCACCATCAAAAGTAAAAATCAAATGTGTTTTCATACACACTGTATAATTGCTTACATGCCCTGGAGGCTGTGGATGATGAGAGTTTAGGTAATATTTGTTTGGACTGGATCGACAGCCTGTGTGCAGCCCTGGAGGTTGCTGTCATAGAGACAGCCCCTCTGTTCATTTAATTATATATATATATATATATATATATATATATATATATATATATATATATATATATATATATATATATATAAAATATCTATATATATAAAATATATAAAATATAAAAATATAAAATATCCAGCAGAAATAATGTGTTGTTTGTGAACATCATCATGGTGGTGTCAGGTGTCAGAGGATGCGGCTGGCTTTTTCTCTTTTCTCTCCATATTTTGAAAAGGGCTTTTTGCCTTCCACTGTGGAGCCAATATTTCATCTTTGTCAGATCAGGTGACTATTTATGTTAATACAAAAGTAGCACTCAGAATTTGATCTTTGATTTGAGGACAAAATAAAACGACTGCAGGGAGGAAATGTAACTGACTGTATTGTTGATGGGTGAAAGATGTGTTGTGTTTTTTTTAAGTGTCTGAGACAGAAAGCCTTACAGCTAGATTATCAGCGTTATTATAGCTGTGCCATTAAAGTGCTCTTAGTGAGTAATGGTGACACTTACTATAATGGCACAGAATGTCAATAGATCATTATATGGTGCTATATACACTTACATCCAAAGTCCACTATTCAGTTTTTTTTACAATTTACTAAAGGTAGAAAATTAGGCTAAATAATTTATTACTTTTTTTTTTAGCCCAGCTTCTTCACTCATTGGGGATCTTTGTAAAACATGATGCATAATGAGATGAGCAGACATAATTAAAGCGGTAAGATCCATGTGCCCAATCAGAACAGAGTGTGTTTAGGGTGGGGTTGACAGTGACAGTGGTTTTCAAATGCTTTGTGTGGTTGAGATATATTTTTTCAGAAATCTATAATGCAAATCCCTGATAAAAGAGCTTCATAAGTGATTTGGTCCAGGACTTGTGGTGTAATATTTTGGATGTTATGTGTTTTATTTTTGTGAACTTATTTAGCTATTCATTTATGCATGGGTTTATATTATGTCCTTTATGGTTAATACTTATTTAAGGTATATAATCAAGTACGGGATGTTATATTAATACATCTGGAAGCATAATCTAAAAAATAGAAAACATAATGTCAGAATGTATGGTTTTCAAACATGATTAGTTTAATGCACTTACACACATACAGGGAAGATCTGGTTGAAGATAGAAACATGGGTTGCCTGGTACAAGGGGTTACTGGAGAACTAGGACAAAGGTTAGAAGGAGAGTCAAGGTTCCACTAGAAGGAGGGGGTCTTCTGTGCCCCTGAGGAGCTGTCGTAAATTGTGAACTGTCATGTGAGAATTGTATAAAAACCCAAGTTCATTTGCAGACCTTTAGTAGAGCTGGGGATAGTCTGCTCAGGTTGTAGGTTGTCGTTACAATAAAGACTCAATGGCATTGAACTTGTGTGTTCATGACTTGTTGTATACAAGTGTTCTGAAGGCTGGGGGTTCAGTATCAGACACGACAGACAGCAAATGCCAATGTGAACACTAAGCTGAGCAGGAGTTTACTCATGTAGAGGAACCATTTTATTTTCTGGCCCAAACTAAAGGAGGCAGAAACACACCTTTATTGACACTCGCCCATCTTGTTCTAACCAGCTGTTAGGTCCCACACTTGAACGGCTCCCACTGGAGTAAACCTCAAATAAACTGTGGTATAAGATTTCACTATCAGTCCAGATGTCAGAGACGGCAAAGTGTCGAAACATGTGGGCAGAAATTTGGAGATGGTAATGATATTAACCAGAGGCTGTCATTACCAATTCTAAAAGCAAAACCTCTAAACTTCAACATCTGCTGTTGACTGTCGGAAAAGTGGGTGAAGTTTACACAGTGGGATTTCAGGGAAGGAGCTAATTATTTACAGGAAGCCAGAGGAATAATCTGTGATTGGTGGGTTGCTTTTTGGGTGGAATTAATTCAGCAAAGGAAGGAATGCAAAAAGTATTCAGTATTTAATTCTGTCTAAGCGTTATTGAACTGGTAGTTGCTTTATAATAGTAAAATATAGAGTTGTATTGAGTAAATAATGATTATACAGTATGTTGATGTTTTTTGTGTAGCTCTTGCTTTATTTATGATTAATTTAAGAGTGCATCAGAATTAAAAGGGCGTTGGTATCTCTGCAACGCACACACTAACTGTGGCCTCATATCAGTAATTACAGAATATATTAGAAAGATCAGAAGACTCTCCATGATCCTCGGTGAGACCGGACCAGCTGTTGGCGCTCCGAGCGTTCTTTGGTCTCTGCATAATCATCATTGCACTTTTGCATAGGCGGCTGCTGAGCATGCACTTCCTGTGATGAGCAGGCAGGAGGTGAGAGTTTTTTTAAAATAAATATATATATACATATATATATATATATATATATACATATATATATATATATATATATATATATATATATATATATATATATATATATATTTCTTTTATGATTGTTTTTCAACCCCCATTCCCAATATTTTTAGCTCGCCTGCACCCTGAGGTGAAGTGGTTATTAGTCCGGATGTGTCAAAAGTTTCGAAGTGCTGTCAGCTGCAATCTATAGAATTTTATTTTTATTTTATTTTTTTACAGACCAAAAGCACCGATAACCTTGACTATATATGGTTAACATCAACAATACAATCTCACTTTCCGACTTGGTAAAACCCATTCAGGGAATTTATTTGAAGATAATTCTGTTTATTTTTTGTCCAAATAGAACAAAGCCGAATTCAAAAAACATGAAAGGCCTGGTTAAGCTCAGATAACAGACTGCCTCTTGCTGAATGCTAAGTGACCTCCAAAGCTAGAAGGCTCAAAGTAGGACTATTGGTAATGGGGAGCCTTACAACAATAGCAGAAAGTAGCAAATGTGTGATAAAAGATTAGTTTCCATCAAGAAATTATATAACAGTAACTTCACATACTGCAGCTTTAATTATGCAGATGCTCTTCAAACAAACAAACAATTGGTGATGTTATGTAATAGATTATACTAAGTTAATACATCGCTTAAGAGCAGATTTATATTACTTGGACTAATGCTGATTTATTGCATCATGGTGATGGTGTCTTATGGAAAACACAATAAAAGGCTTCTTTAACCAACACAGAAACACAAGGGTGATGTGCTATTTTAAGGAAAGTGCAACATAAACAATGCAATATTGTTTCTCACTTAACCGTGGAAAAAAGAGACACAGTATATCACTTTTCAATCCAAAAGTGCTTGAGCCATGGAGAATAACCCCCACTTTGTCGACTGCATCTTAAAATTCTGTGACCTCTGAGTCAAGTGAAGTGGAAGTACTTCTGCTGCTGACTCTTTGAATAAGCCCCATTAGGCCCACACATGGTAAGTGTGCACATTCTTGTATCACTTCCAGGCTCTTTGCTGTATACCGTTCCATCCACTTCCCTCGTCACACCCTTCCCTTTTTCACAGTTAACACACATTTCTCTTTTTCCCTGGTGTCTTTCCACAGCTTGGGCTCAGCTCATTTAAGTCCCCTGTGATGAATGTGTCACACCTGCAACATTAAAACAGTAACACACGTACACACGCCGGACTGAGACCCATAAACACACACACACACACAGCGCTACACACTTTATTCCTGCTGTCAGTAGCCGCAGTGTGATCTAATAAATGGTTTTTGGGGCAGGTGCTTTATTCATTAATACACGCTGCTCGTACCCTACAGCTACCCGGCGTATTACTAAGGGAAACAGACAGAGGCTGGCAAGTCGATGAACGAGTGGAATAAAAAAGATCCCTCTTTAGCATTAGCACATTATTGTAGATAGATTTGCTCTCTTAGCTCAAAGTTAAAAGTTTTTTTTTTTTCATTGGGTCTATTGATTTCCCAACAGGGAATATCTGTATTGAACAATGTGTCACTTAAAATGATGCATGAAAGGATCATAGGTCCCCCGTTTACCGTATCACATTGTTATCCATTTGTTTTGCTGCTCTCACAAATATAAGTATTGGCATTTAGGATGAAACACCTTCAGTGGGTTGTCAGCTAGAGGGTTTCATCACTCTGTTATTCGCCACCAACGTTAAAACTCAAGTTATACCAGCTGTGATTATTATAATGTAGCAATACAGGAGAAAAATTGGATTCTGTTATCATTTTATCCGCAGGATTCACGGAAGAAAATATTAGAAGTACCTTTGCGTGCACACTTTTTCTTATTTGAAGTCTACCATAGATTTAAATATATATATCGAAAAAGAATAAAAATCAAAATAACTTGAACCTATGGCCTAGCCCCAGTTCAGAGCAGCCTTTGAAACATGGATTTCTTTAAAGTTCTTTGAAGAGATTGGGGCAAGCCAATTGACGCAACATGCATTTATGCCCCAAGAGGCGTTTGGAGCAAGACTTGGATTTGACATATCCCAGCGGAGGGCCAAAGCAGGACCTCACGGGGATAACTCTGTCTCTGAGCTACAGGACAGGAGGACAACTTACCTTCGGGGGATCACCTGTGTGGACGGGGGTCTACCTCTGGAGATCTACTGCCACTCCTATAGAAGGAGTGGAGAAAACAGGTGTCTCCAGTTTAGCTCACGTAAAGAGAGTGATTACATAAGAAAGACCTTCATGTTTTATTCTGCATACAATTCTCCAAACGTTCAGGGTTGAATTTTTTCGACTCTGTATTTTTTAGGTTCTGTCTTTGCTGTTAAACCCAACTCCTTACATCATTTCATTTTTCTGTCTCGGTGCGGTCTTGAAAATAAAGTATGTTTGATACAACGAGACATTTGGCGAACCAAAGCTTTTAAGCTGTCTACCATCCATCTTCAAGTGCTTTTTGTGTGATTGACGCACTATACGGCTCTACACCTTTTACCCGTGATAAAAGACAATGGATGGATAAAGATGTCTGCGATTACAAATGTCATTCCCATCAAGAAGCTTTCTCCTTAGACTGAGTCAACATTGTTTTTCGTAAGTTGAGAGAAATGGGTGCAAGTCAGCGAGTTCAGGGGCTTTATGATTAGAAAAACAATTTAGGAATGTAAACTTAAATTAATATTGAAAACTTCACTTTAGGGAGGCCTAAACAAAAACAAGTGGAATGATTAGTGAGTTGGATCATTATTGCAGCTTCAAACTTACACAAGCACATACTGCAGGCCGATAAGCCTCCGCGCAGCAACAAGAGCTCAAGGACATTTAACCTATTGTAAGACAAGGGCAAGGTGCTTCATGTTCCATTTAAAAATATCACACTCAAAAAATCCTGATATATATGAGAGCTGCCTTCGGTTCACTCACTGCCTTATCATCACAGCAGAGAATAGAAGCATTGTACATCAAGCATGACAAATGTACACTAAAACATTATCAGCACTGTGTCGTAAAACCGAATGGTCTATCAACATTGTGACTGCAGCACTCGGGAATTTAACATGTTCATTATGTCAAGTTAGATGAACAAAATGGAGGTTTGAGCGTGCTATATGGATCATGATGAAAAGGCTGACCTGGACTAATTACTGTTTCATATGTTACAGCCTTGATGGTGAGTTTAATGTTGAGTTTTCAGTTTGTGCTAGTTACAGTGACCATAATACACATATAGTCAAATGTGCTAGCTTTAAAAATTATTGTGTCCAGCATAAAACTGGTAAAACTTAAATGAATCTGGATTAAAAATATTAAAGCCAGTAATAGAATAAAAACTGTTTTGTTATGTGCATGAACAACACATTTAATTTAATTTGCAAATGCAATAACAGTGATATAGTTACCAACATAAACAAAGTGCTAGAGAGGATAGGTATTTCTGGCTTTGTAAAGCAAGGGGCTAATTGTTATGAGCACATCAGCACGCTGCTGTTAATGCCAGATTTTACTGTTGGGAAAGAAAATATTTTTGCGAAACAACTGTAGCTCAAAGTCCAGCACTTACCACTTGAAGATAATAATGCTGTTAGAAGAAATAAAGTATGTTTGTCTCTGATACACTAAAGAGTATTCTTTAGGTTGTAATTGTGTCTGTTTTTGGATCCGTAACTGTGCGCATATATAAATCTAAACAGTCTTTTCTCGTACATTTGATGAATTAGTGTCACATTAGTCTACCATATGCACACGTTTTTAAACACTAAACTGTAACTAAAGCCTTATTTTTTACAGGAATATGTGAGATTCCAGCTTAGCTCTACATTCAGTGCATTATTCTCTGAAACAACCTGAGGCAAAAAAACTAGCAGCAGGATGCCTTCTTAAGCCTTTTAAAACAAGAGATGTATACAAAATCTCAGTCTAAAGCGATTGTGCTACATGACTGCCGAGAGCTGCCGGCGACTGCTCAATAAAACATTCCTAGATTCCCCTTGTGAAATCCCAAACACAGGCAGCAGCACGGGCCGAAGACGGGGGATTAAGACCCGTAGAAGTAATCCACCTCCGAAAACAGGCTTTAAAAGTAGAGCTCACGTCCACGCCGAATACACAAGCAGGCGACATCCCGGTCACTTAGCAAGCACACGTGGCAGCTGCATTTTTATTTTGCACATTTAATACACTGTATAAAATCTGAATTTTAATGTAAAGTGCAGAAGCTTACATTGGAGCAACTGAATGTTGTGTCAGATTCACAGTATTTAAATCTGTGGAGGCTTTGTGGGAAACAAATTAAAAACCAAGTGTGAAAAATCCTCTAAGACAACAGCAGCCAAACAGAGTAAGCTAATTAGTGTTGATACCTGAGCTGACCTTTGAAACGCAGAGACGCTAAAGAGCTGGATGCTGGGTAGTGGAAGGAAAATAATATGCTAAATGTTACCATAGAACAGGGTTATGTTATCTGAGCATAATAATTTAACCATATGAAATGTGTAAAAAAGTCACATGTACTGTGCACCTGTTGAGGGGAAAACACAGCAGATCGGACGACATGGTAAAAGGTGTTTTAGACCTTGGCAGTGAATTAATATGCCTCCTCATTATGCATTATTGTCAGCCACATATTTTAATGCAATTCTGTTATGTGAAAGCACTGTATCAGTGAATACAGCATCCATTTCCAAAGGGCAAGGATTAGTGTGATCAGCCAGCACTTATCTGCACAGCCTGGGTGGTACTGCTGTAAAGGATTGCCTGCAGCGGCTTTTCATCAACGAGCCAGTAACCAGGCAGCGAGAGGAGGGGCTTACAGTGGCTGAATGGGAGGTGGCTCGGTTCAGACACAATTTTGTCTCTCTTATTAATGCACTTGACCTTTTTATATTCTTCTGCATGAAGCTTGCCAACATCCTGTCTGTCAATATCAAAATAAGGAAGATAGAAGAGTATAATGTACAACCGTGCAATCAAGTGGCAATCAAATGGGACTGAACAAACCACATTATCATTTTCTGTACCGTTCCGGTGGAAATGATAATGTGGCTAGTTTAGTAATGGTCTGATTTTACACACACCGTATGATATCTTCCAGCTTTCCAACACGTCAAAGTGTCCGAGTAGTTACCTTTAATTAAAAACCTTCCAGCTGTCCTCCAATTCTTTTTTTACTTTCACATCTCAGTGGGATGTTTTCCTTGAACACCTTCATTAGGAGACTCATCAATCACCCATCGCTTTGATACATCACTCTGTGACAGGGAGGCTTAACTCAATGATTATACGCCACTAATAAGAAAATAAATTTTGGTCTGAGACTGGATGAAAAATCAAGTCCTGACTGAGGCCAGGCGAGAGAGACAGCCCTCTTCTCCGAGCTGACATTCATAATCAAAGGCTGACATCTGTCATCGTTCCCCGAGGGGCCCTGTCTGTTGTGATTACGGTCCTGATGAGCAACATTTGCATAATAAGTGCAAGTGACTGAAATTCATTTTTAGGGACTTTTGCTGTGTCTGCACCTGCAATGATTCCAACCATTTTATAATTGATCACAAAGTGGAGCATGTTTCATGGCTCACTTTGGATTATAGTGATTGTGAGGACAGGACAGAGCTGCATTATTGACATGTTGATATGTGGGAAAATGAGACAAAAATTACTGAGCCAACAACCAGAGAAGTGTCCGCTGGTATTTTCTAAATACCAGGAGGTCAATGTAATTTCACACTGTCTACATGGCCAAGAGATATGAGCATAAAAAAGGTGCTGTGTGCAACAGTGTACGCAAAGATGTGATACACAGACCTAATTAACAGTGTGAATAGAGCAGGTCATATGGAATATCAGATGATACATTACAGCAATATCCAACTTGTGTAACACCTGCTAAAATCAATTTGTTTTCTTTCTAACACTAAAGAAGAATGGCCAGGTTTGTGCCGCCTTCAGCGTGAATCTTGATCATCCTCTGTACAAAACAACTTCCCAAAGCAAAGCCGAAGGGTTTGTATCACTCAACGTTTGGTGGATGGCTGCACTTCTGGATATGAATGTCTATACACCCGTGACATTGACACATGATGCTAATTAAACTGATTCAAACACCCTCATAAAACTTTCTTGATTAAACATTTTGACAGCAAATTAGACATGTAAATTTATAGCACATTAAAATAGTTGACAATGTGACCAAACACATGTATTCTTTTAAAGCTGCAGATAATAGCTCTAAATCTCAGGGTTGACAAGTTATTTGGTATAAGGGAGAGAGGTATAGTTTTAAGAAAATGGTTAAATTCATTGGTTTGCTACTTTTTTTTCAGGACTGTGTAGAACTGCTAAAGACAATCTACTCCTTTAAGAGTCACCTTGATACCTGTTAATCATCAGATTGTGTTCTGTTATAACATGTGTGTCAGCACCGCGGTCAGCTCCGTCTGCTGCTGTCCCCAGCTGTGGCTTGTGAATGCAGAGATACAGCACATTTCCATGCTGAGCACCTCCAGGTTAACCCTCGTCAAATATATCACCTCTGCATCCCTCCTCCTTAGCACCACACAGCGCTACTAGCTATTTATAGCACAAACATATTGATCACTCTCTGCAGCACCCTCTGTCACTCTGTCCGGAGTGAGAGCCCCAAATCGAGTGAGAGCACTTTACGAGCCGCTGCGTGCATTCCTGTGCGTGCAGCCACGTGTTTTTTATAGCCGTCTACAGTATGTGCAATGGTACGGGCTCACGGAGAGGGGTTGCACTGTAATTCAGTTCCAAACAGAGTTAAGTCTGATTAAAGAGCCTTGTGGGGCTATAAAATCCTTGGATTCAAAAATAGGCAATGCAATTCAGCAGTACGGCCACTTTAAAGCTGAGGTATGAAAAAAAAAAGATCTTTGACACGCTTTATAGTATCTTACTGCGGCTTTAAGGATGCCACAACTGCAAAACAAGCCCTATTAATTTATCATATAGAGATTCTATCATAATGATAATGATAACAGCATCAGTAAAACTCCTGATGTGAAACAGGGTTACAGGCGAGGTACATACAGAGACAGATCAGAAATAGTACTTTGAGATGTTTCCTGTATAGCCTCATGGGTTTGTCAAAGCTTTCCCCCTCTGAGGAGAAGAGCAGCTTTAAGATACAGCTCTGTTTTATGAGCACACTCAGCACATCCTACTTGTACCCCACAACTACCCAGTATATTCTTTCAACAAACTGAATAGGGAAAAAAGCACTAGTAGTGGTGGTATGTGTGGTGTTCTGCCTGCTTCAAGTTTCTATTAGTTGATGTTGTTGCTATAATGCTGCGGTAAACAGTTACAGACATAAAGGACATAAGCATAACCATAAAAACTGACTTGAAAAGACTTACTGTTTACGATACATTATGTTAGAGGCAACTTACTTCCACCTTAACCTTGCTATGTGTAACAGTTTCAAATAAAACAACCAAGTTTTCTCAATGTTATGCTGAGAATAATATTGTTACACTAAGCCATCAGCTGAAAAGGTCAGTGGTGACTTATGCATCTCTGCACTGGGTGCTGCTTTATCTGTTGTCTGTAGTTTATCTGAGTACCCAGCAGATCCACTAAACTGCGTTCCATGTGGAAAAATACCAACTCAATGTGACAAACCATAGATAAAAATCACCCCGAGCTACAACAACAGCTTTCCTCAAATGCACGTATTCACATCAGCTTAGGTCCGTGCATTATTTTTAGCACAACATCATAAGGACATAATCTTGATTGACATTCCCCTTAAAGCACACATGTAAGTCCTTAGCTTTCACTGGGATCACACTGAATTCACACATTGCCTGCCAGGTTCACATCATATGAGTCATATAGAGTCTGACGCTGGCTGCCAATCTGGATATAGCCAGTTCAGAAGAAGATGACCGTTACCATGTTCAGAGTAGAGGAAGTTGGTTTTAATCTTCTTATCTGGTCAACTCTTCCTTACAGTGTTTTCCGTAAAACCTCAAATAATGCTAAATCTGTCGAGGTAAACATGCAACATATCAGAAACACACCTCTTTACCATGTTTGGTTCTTCCTATCTCCTGACTTAGCTTACACCAGAGCAAACACATGAGTGTACCAGAATCCCCCTCTCCCACACCAGCAGCTGCCTGATCATATTTGATAATCAGAAAATGACAGCAGTCCTCACACTCCTATCTACTTGGCAAATATGTTTCTCCAAAGCCGTGTGGAGATTGTGATTGCAGAGAGGCTCCACAATCTGCTCCGGGTGCCGGGACTACTGGAAAAAGGTTTTAGTGGCTGTTTATCGAGTTGTCAAAAAAGACACAGCGTAAACGAAAAAGCAGCGCCCTTCACTTGGGTCCAACATGGCAGCTGCACGATTGCAGGGGATTTCCATTACGATGTGACGAAAAACGAGGAATCCCACATTTTACAGAAACGACTGTGGATGGAAGAGTTTGCAAAGAGACTAGGGTGTACTCCAGACAGTTTTAAAAAGGACATAACAAGCTTATTTTGTCCTTTTTTCACACAAAGCTCACACAAACTTTTGGTCTTACATTATTAATTGTACAGAAAGCATGAACCAGCAAACGGTATCTTGCATTTGACAGAAGTTGGACAGTAAAACAGACATTTTTTATGAACATAAGCCTCTGGTAAAATTTAGTAAAAGTTCACCTTGTTAAATAACTGGCCTTGAGTCCAAAATATCTACCATTATAAATGTTGTAAAAAGTTTTAGAAGAAACTACTTAGAAAAAAAAAATCCTTTCAAAAAGTCGATCACTCCCCCTCTTCTGTGTTGCCATGTTCGACCATTCAGTAACAGAGGTGAATTTTGTCTGGAGACAGCACTGCATAAAGGTTGCCATGGAGCCTCTACTTTAAACCCATATGCGTACATTGAATATTTTACAGAATATGGCCTTCTAAACTCCTTTGACCCTCTTAGTAGAGTTATGAGGGGTCTGTCTGAGGGACTGTGGCAAAAAGCGCTTTAAGTTATTATAAAAAAGGACACATTTTGAGGCCAATATAAGGCCAATAAAAGGAAGATGTTATCTCTTTGCTTTTAGCATCTTTACGTTTGTTTAGTCTTGGTAGTGGCATGCTCACTTTGAAATGCCATTTTTAAATACCATTTCTAAAATAAGATAAAGCCAAGAAAGTTTATTAGCTGGTAAAATCATGCTTTGTTTTGGTCCTGTGCTTGTGCTTGTGCTTGTGTTTGTGTCGCTCTGTTGGCCTCAGTTGCCATCATTTGTTGCTCTTGTTATCATTTCTGGTGGCTCTTGTGCAATTTGTTTCTGTGTTTTCACTGCCCCTTTTGTGATGTCTGTCATGTGTTTGTGTTAATCCCCATGTGCCGTCTATAAATATGCAGTGCTTGGTTATGATGTGGCTGACCGGATTTAACCTTGGAATGTGCATGCAATTACGCTTCGGAAGAAACTATGTTGTGACATTAGTATTATTATACGCAGGGGAAAGGGAAGTAACTATACCAGCTATGGATTCATGGTATGCATTTGTATTCCAATGATATGCACACATACACATTCTAGTTTACTATTAATAGTTTAAAAACTTGGTATGACAGAAAATAAAGTTTGTGGCCAAAAACAGCAGCTTACTTGATTATGGAGAGGGATTTATTTCTAATAAGAAGTCAAGACACATACTGTTAAAACAACTATTTTATAAAAAGACAAAAACATTTAAATAAAAACTAATGTAGACAACGTGTTGAGAATGAGAATGGGCTCAGATATGGTGGTGCATGCTTTTGTTGTTTTGCTCTACCGCCCACAATGTAAATTTGTTCACACTAGCGTCAACACATTAACCTGACTGCGCCTCCCTTTTGAACAATAAGCATAAAAAAAATTATAAATTGGCACAAACACATTCATTAGAGTTGAAAAAGACATAGTTTATTCCCTTGAGGGAGGATTCAAGTGTTTGTACCATTGCTAACATCAGTCACACTAACACACTGCCGAGTCTAGACGTAGGTTACACTAAATGCTTGTCTCATCTTAGTGTTGTCGCTGTTGAGACGTCCATTAAGGTTTCTCTAATCACTGTGTGCAATGATAATGCCTCCTACACTCACTCTTAGGCATGCTCCCGAGCTGTCACTTATGCAACGACGAAGCTACGTGAGAGTGTTGGTTAAACAGCTTGGCTGAGATAGGTGGTCACGTAATTGATCAAGGTTGGCAAACCCAGTTGTGGAGCTAATGAATCAAGACAATGGGCAATGGGTTTAATTATGGCTGCAAGGAGGGAATCATTAGAACAGTTCATCTGAGGGGGGTGAACTCTCTCCCTATAGTTTCCAGCAGGGTCATACGATAAAGACCTTTATCGTGCGGCTTTAATCTCATACCATTACTTATGCAACAGAGCTCTTTGGTTAGCCTGCTTTCAATGCTCCCGTGTGGCCTGAACTTCCTCTCAGGTTAGTCGCTATTGAGCAGATTAGTGCTTAAGCAGGTTGCGGCTTGCTTGACTGATGAGTATGGCGCTAAAGTAAGTCTTTAACTACATCAAGAAGGGGCCAAGCCTCTTTGAAGATACTCCACGACTAATAGGTCACATTATCTCTCGTAGCTCAAGCTGTGAGAAGATTGGGTTAGAGTTTACCACTGCTTTATCTTCCAAGGCCTGGGATCAATGGGAGGCTCCAGTTGGATTATGGGTGGGTGGCTGAGTAACTTCAAGGTTGATTTATTGTGGCCATTCTCAGACCACTAAACAATTGAGCAATAAGGGCAGTGCAGTTTTAAACAAAGTTCAAAGTGAAACCTTTTTTTTTAGTTCAAAGTGAAACCTTTGTTGTGTGTGCCCCATAAACAAGAGCTCAGGTTTATGAATAAAAATAGCACTAGCATGACTCAACTGTACAAGCTAATCTTATCCATAGTAACAAAAAACAACTTTCATCTTTATAAAATATCATTTAAAGAAAGACCTGATGGTATGATATTTTATAAATACTCCTAGTGTTTAATCAGGCCTTGGATTATTTATAGCTATAGCTTGCAAACACAATCAGCCAATGGTTCTATGGCAGTGGGAACATAGCAACCAATGTCTTAAAAAAGTCTAGCTATTCCTGTGTTCTTGATATTTGAGCACATAAGGGGACCATTACATTTGACAAAAAGTGAATTGGATTAGAATAGCTTAGTCTAAATTGAAGACGATCCTCACAGTGGCTTGTCCTGTCACTTACAATAAGTCCCTCTCAGATCAAGCCATTGCTTTTTACATCACTCTGCCCTAACTTTCCACTTGCTAGTTTGTTGCTGCGACCCTACATAAATTAATTAAAGGCACATTAAGTATTGATTTTGTTTCTGGAACAATTTGGTCACTGTGGCTCATTAGCAACAAACACCAGCTAAGTTTATCGGCTGAGAAATCTGAAGTTGTGATCACCGAGACAGAAATACTATCAAATCTGAGCTGTGAAACCTAAAGCAATCCTGTCTATAGTCTATATGTTGGAGATTTAAGTACATAGTGTTTTTCCTGCCTTCTTCAAAACACAGAGGGCATTCTTGTTATCATCTTGACACATTGAGGCCTTGGAGCATTTTGAGCCACAAAGTATGTCTCATTTCACCCAAGGGCTTTAATTTGAGAGAAAAAAAATCGTCTGCATGAGAACACTCTAGAGAATTTTGCTGCAGCTTTTCTGTTTAAAATGCAAGAACATGTCAAATTCATATATACCAGCAAATGTCACGTAGATACTGGCTTTTATTTTTGCACAGCTTGAAAGAGCAGGCTGCTTTACAGTCAATGCTCACTACTTTTATACAAAGTAACCTATACCTCATATGGTAGCCTACGTAGGCCTATATGTAGAGAGATGAGTTGTGATACTCATACTATGGATTTGAAGGTGAAGGCTGCTTCTGATTCACAGCCTACATGTCTTTGACTCGACGGCATGTGCTCTTTTATGGCTTGCCCCAGAGGGCAGATATATCAAAAGTGTCTGCGTATATTAAACTACGCCGCACTACACTGCTGGAGTAAAAAAAACCTGGAGTCTAGGGTTTTAAAGACTAAGATGGTTGATCAGAATACTGGAGATTTTCAAGCATTGTTGTGGAGATGATGTGCAATATTTTACATTCATGGTAAAAAAAGGGGTTTGTCCACGTTGTATTAAAGTGTCCTTGACTGTTATCTCAAAAAGCTTCAGAGTTCTCCCCATGGCAGTCCTTTAAAATAATCTATCCGCAAGCTGTATGTTAAACATGTCTTTAAAAAGAAAATACTGATAAGAATCGCCACTGAATTAGATTTGTTATTTATCTGTTCCAGGTCTTCTGTCAGTGCTTGACGCTGTACGCTCATAAAGGTTACTAACGGCCTGTAGTGTTTTTGGTCAGCGTTTGATAATCTCTGTTTGATCTTGACTTTCTTATCCTACTTTTGTTGCCCGCCGATAAGGAGTGGATTTCTACTTTCCAAGAGAGAGATATGGAGATATCGATTGGATATTTTAAAGAATACAAAAACATGTTGTTAACAAACGCACAAAGACCTGTTGAAGACATATTTTAAACTGTTTCTTTTTCTTTACAACATTCTAAATCATGTACAGTATATTCTATGGCTAGAATTAAATAAAACTATTCCAAACATTTAATTTCCTCAAATAAAAGGTCATTGGGTTCCACTGCTTAACTATTCTCTGTGTAAACCAGCCCCCTGTGAGAATATAAAGTAAACCGAGCCTCTCACTGTGATGGTAAACTGCAGTATTTATGCCTATGCCTCGTCTGCCAACACAAGCAAAGTGACTTTGCGCAAGACCCTTTAAAATAAGTTTGTTTTCGTGCTGCACCTACCCACTGGCGCTGGAGGACGTTTGAGGTGGTGAAGGATCAGACTGGATGAACGTGTCACTTGAGGTGACACCATGTCTGTCACACCTTTTCAAGAGGCAAACCAGGTGAGAAAGAAAGGTCAGGGCATGACACATTCAGAGGACATAGCCTTAACATGTCATGTGGGAAAGGTAAGTGTCATCCTTTACATAATTATTATAATAGATTTGATTTACTACAGAGATAGCATGATGCACTATTTTTTCCCTACTTTACCCTGCATTCATTGATTAGGCCACAATAGCATGAGGTCTTGTATGTAGTTCATGAATCTCCATTGATTATATACACCTTAAATGAGGCAATGGCACACGTGTTCTGAATCTGTGAATTCAGATAAACTCTGAAAAGGTTCACTTGTTTTTTTTTTTTTATTGAATTAAGATGCAGAATTTATATTTAAATTGACGTTATATTTACCCATGAGCAAATCCTACCCATGGAGATTTTTTTTTACTTCTGTAAATTAATGCAGGATTTGGAAAAATACAGGATTTAAGCTGTTACACAGACGCACTGAGGGCAACAAAAGGCTGAGAGCACCACAGAGCTGCCTCTTGTGCTGCTATACAACCAAAATGCTTTTGAGAGCAGGCCTGTTCCTCTCGAGATCGCCAGGCCTGATTACCATCCCTGGATTTGATATTTCACAAACACAGGCTGAGGAATTGGTTTGCAAGTAAAAAGCTGGCAAAAATAAACAAAAATGTTTCTGTTACGTTGAAGCTTACTTGTTTTTGTGTTTGTGCACTGAATTTCATATGAATTCTTTTTTTTTATGCAGTTACATCAATACAGCACATTGACACATTTCCATTTCTGGCACTCGTTCAGTAATTCACATAATCGTCTTTGGATGGGTACATATTTGGAGCACATTCTTCCAGACATCTGCTGCAGTAATGATGTGAGGAGGTGCACATCGTGTTCACTGTCTGCGCGCAAATGAAAGAAGCTGCGGCAGACAGATGAGAACAAACAGGATATGATCGACACTGGCCCGTCTATTTTGACAGAGCATATTTGTGCTCAGCCTCAAGAGGAGCCTTAATGCACTGGAAGATAGAGGGGGGGTGGGGGGTTGCAAATAGAGCGGAAAAGACACACAGGTGGGCAGCTTTGATAAATACACAAAGAGTGAAAATGAATGGAACAGCTGCTATGTGTTCTTTATAACTTATTTTACATGACATTGACGTGAAAAATTACAATTACAGTGTCAAGTACTTTTCGACAAACATTCCCTACTGCATAGATAAGATTCTTAAATAGTATCGTGAAAGTACACAAGACCTAAAACGGTACCTTGTATGACACTTGAGACCTCACAAAAACACATTATAAATGAAAGCTCTCCGGGACGCTGTAGCAGTCCGACTGCTCGGAACCATCAACTGTGTCAAAGCCAGCTGAGAAGTCCAACAGAATTATAACTGCATGAGTCCCAGAGTCTAAAGACAACGATAAATCACTAGTCGCCCCTGAGGAGAGCTGACTCAGTGCCGTGGAGTGTCCTGACGGGGAAAAAAAAGCCAGGATGCAAAAGTCACACCGGAGTTAAATGGCTGTTTCCAACCACAAAATGTATATCTTATATTTATTTATCTTGTGTATTTATTTATACAAGACGACACATTTTTATAATAACTGTCACTGAGGCAGGCTGCAAATGTCTAAATGTTTTTGATTAAGCTGTACTTGAAAGGTTTGTATTAATTTATCCTTATTTATTTGTGACAAAATATTTTGATAGTACATGTTAACGTTTCTGTCTTTTAGTCAATAAGGTTTAAGAAAAAGTCAGAAAATGTTGTGACGCAAACAGGCAGTTACTGAGATTGACAGTGTGTGATGAACATGGTACCCATCAGTTTACTCGTCGGTAAGATACAAGGTTTTAATGCTAGTGCAATGAGTTTAAACATGTAGGTGTCAGGTGTAATTCCATGTGCTTTGTTTCAGAACAGCTTGTTGTTGGAAGAACATAATGGAATGAGTCAAAGCAGCACACGTGGGTGAAAAAGCTGCACAAAAGGAGAAATTAATAGTAAAAAATATTGGCTGTTGGAAATACATGTGATCATTTTAATTATGCCTCTTTATTTGTTAAAAGTCATTGCTGCAGATGTGGCTATGCTGGACATAATTCTGAGCTGGGCACACACAACTTTGAGAGACTGAGGAAACCTGTGCTTGAACTCGGGCCTGTTGTCAGATTGTTTTTCTGATGATGGATGGGAGCTGGCATGGCTTGGAACTGACATTCATAGTCCAATACAGTCCACAGAGGGATGGCTTCCACAGGGGCATAAATCACACAACTGTTGCTCAGACACACTGTTAAGACCCTTTCGAGGGCTATTTCAGAAGCAAGCAAGCGGGAGAGAGTCGCAGTCCAACTGAGCACAAATGGAAATGTGCACTGCCAGTGTGGGCTGCCACAACGGCAAAAGGCCATTTGACATGGCCAAGAATCTCCCAGCTATCATTAGGATGCACAGAGATGCATTTTAGCATTACTTAGGACTAGTTTATGGAGCAGGTAGTATTATCCTTCAAATGTACAAAATATAAAGATACGAGACAGTTAACCTTACCACTGGGAACTATTCAGATACTGTACAATCAAAAAGCATTTTTAGACAGCACATATTTACCCAAACCTCCATTTGATCTGGCAATCAAATTAAAAAAGGACTGCCATCATATGCAACTAATATTATTCATTCAAACTGGCAGGTAAATAAGTTGTTTTGTTACCACTCTACTGTAGTGAGGCACCTGCTATTTGTTCTTTCAAATGTCAATGTTTTTTACTATAACTGCAGGAAATTATGTATTTTATTCAAGCAGGAAAAAGTATTATTGTCTGGACTAAAAATATCATGTTCAAACCAGAGGAACGAGTCGGTCACGAGCTGGGCACCAAGCACTTGAAAAGTCTCCAAAGCAACAGTTGCACTGGCGAGCGTTTTGGTGCACAATGGGATATAATCAGAGGGTGAGAGGTCATTATTTGCCAGAAAAAGCCCATTGTACGTTGCCAAGCTCCAATCTGGGAGCCAGGTCACTGTGGAACATGTCATACCAAGAGTTGAGTCAACTCTCTGGTGCACTCCACAAATTTTCTTTACTTTTTTTTTTCCCTTCCTTCTTTCAATATGGCACACTTTCTAAAAGCCAAATGTCAGCTGCGTCTTATGAGGAAGAGAAGACAAAGCCAGTGGTTCCTCTTCTGGTTGGAACGATTAGTTTGGTTAAGTTCAGGATGTCTCAAAAGGTAGCCCGCTCAGACTGGGGGGCTCTAAGGGGAGATGGCAATGTGGCAATTGACAAAGAAAGACAAAATAATAAAAATAAAATAAAAAACACAACAGTAACTCTTGTGCTGCTGGACACCTGATCTGTCATGTCCATTGAGAAGTATCCACAGACTGACATGGTGCTAATGTTAGTTGAGTGTTCTCTCAGCTTAAACGGTGTCAGTGAAGGCTCTCACAGTGAGACACAAATCTGGCAACTCTCATCATCTGGTGCTTCCATCTGTCGGCCCGTGTGACATACCGCAGTGTGTGCTTGCACCGTGACGCTATAGATAAGCCAATATACTTTCCATATGCGAATAAGAGATACAAATAGAAGGGGGTTCTGTGAGACAATGCTTGCAGGGAGATAAACTGTCTTTTATGTCTCACTTTTCCCGCTCTCCGTTGAGCCACGCCAGACACATCTGATATATAATTTAGCACTTTACATAATACGGTCTGACCCACTTTAGTGAAATAACGACAGATAACCCTTTAAATCTCTAACAACACAAATGCAGTCTGATTCTAGAAACAGAGCACACATGAGCTAGAACAGGGAGATAAACACCGTAGCAGCTGACTGTGGATGTATTAGGGCATCATCGGCTAGGTATGGAGTAAATTCAATTCAATGAAACTGTTGCTTATGGGCTTCGTTGTAGATCGAAGGCAATAACATATTCTCTTTGTTGATGTTGGTTAGATTTATTCATCTGCAATAAATTGCTATTTAAAATTCTTTCGAATCAAAAAGTAACTGAACAAAAAAAAAGAGATAAATGACATTGCAACCCACAAGTCGACACCAATGTAGTGTATAATCAGGTTAATATAATGCTCAGATGGAAAGCATTACTGCATCAAAGGATTTATCAGAGATGAAACAACATTGCTTTAATTTTGTCCAGCTCAAAGCGACTTCAAAAGCACTCCACTTTTCACTTAAATAATCACAAAGACTGGAAGAATTACTTTAATACATTACTATTTGGAAGAAAGCAAAATAATATATTCCTGTTTGTATAATAGACCGTTCTGGTTCTATTGCCTGAATATATTAATAGGAAAGCTGTTAAGTTGGGCTATAAATAAAGTTAAAGATTCATGGCAATGTGTTGCTTAGCCCTTTTAGTCCTGACATCTCCTGTATGTGTTTCTGAAGCTGTGTGATGAGTACAACCACGTGCCTTTAAACAAGTCTATCCATCCGGGTGTGTGCTGACTCATACAGATGCCACTCAAAGACTAGAATGATTTTATGTGTGCGCAAACTCTCAAGCTGTGACCTAAATTTCGCAAATTATCAAAAAAAAAAAAAAAGTTCTGTATTAGCTAATAATGGGAAAATGTATCAGTCCCCCTAAAATTCTCAAAGGTTACATAAATTAAATTTAACTAAAGAAAGGAACAATTTTCACTGGCATTTCTTTTGAAGCTTAGACTTTCCACTTGGGGCTCGTTTCCAAGGCAACCTGTGTATCAGTTTCTCTCACTTCCTCTTTAACATAAATTAACATGCACTGAAAAAAAAATAAGCCAGAAAATACATCCTTTAAGATCATTTTAGTCAGTTCCAAAACACTGCCAGCACCAGACACATATGGACCAACATTGGATAGACACAGCTCACTAGAGTGTCCCACACTGGATGGAAGAAGGGTTGAAAACCTGCTCATGTTCGGCCACATGGAAAGAGCCAACACGTGGTGGCATAGTAGCAGAGATCTATTCATCACACTCACCTACTGTATATTGTTCAGGCCAGCGTAGCATCTACCAACAGTCTAAAGCGCAGAGGATGTCATAGTGCATGCTGCTGTGAGCATACAATACCCGGTCACGTGTTTAGCTCTTACATTCCCACTACTATGCACAGAGAGACGCTGAATTTAGATTTTGTTAAAAATGAGTTGCTAACAGTGAGCTTGTGAGCTAGCAGTGCAAAAGTGTGATCTGTTAGAATAGTAGGTTAATTGGATTAATGTATTTTAATTAAATTCTAGTTGCATGTGGCTTAAATAAACTACCATGAACCTCCTTTCCCCAAATCCACAGGCATGTCGGCTAATACTGATCATATGCAAGCATGTCATTAATCCACAAGCAGAAACATAAGCTCGTACAGTACTCAGACTCCAGTTTGGCTACTTTGGGCCAAATCCACATATGGGCCAATAATCTGCTCTCTCAAGGTGTTTGGATTTATCTTTAATTCAGCAGGGGAGCAGGTCTGCCAGCTCCTTGATTGCTTAAACCACATTATCCTTCCACTCTGCATCCTAATGAATGTCCATCAGGCAAAAAGATGAGTGGATGTGCTGCTCAAGGTATGGCAGCCTGTGGTAACGCACGCTGGTGTGCACGCCTGTTATCTGGAGTGTTTACTTGTTCGTGTGAATATTTGGCCACACATGGGTGCGTTCTCTGGCACGCCTTGAATCTTCATTATGTTTCGCCACGGGGCACAAAAACAATTTGTAACTTCACAAGGTGATGTAGTCACTAAATGGATTCTTTTGGGGGCAAGGCTTGTCTGCCATACTTGCTCCATCTAGCTTCTCATGCTAAATGTTTTATCATAAAGACAGGATGTTAAATGCCCAACAATCCTCATCCTGCAATGGCTCTCAAAACAAGCTCATTGGGATACAGTCATGTTTTAAAATCAGATGGTTATTTCTTTAACGTGTCTCTCTCTGGTGGAAGACCCTTTATAAGCTGCACCTCTGATGCCGCCTCGTTTGATATTGATGTCAAAGCCATCACATTAGTTACACAGCAGGACTGGTGCATTTTTTTGATAAATGTGATTATATTGCCAATGCTATGCTGTTTTGGCATTTTTTTCACTGTTTATGTCACACTGCATTACATTTATATTCTGATTTCTACATGTTGATGTCTATATTACTCAGACAATTCAAGTCAAGCGGGGAGAACATAAATATACTGCTCGCAGCTTTAGAGGTGAGAACACATTACAGTGATAAATAAAAAGGTATCTCAACTAAAGATGCCTCGGCAGAATTCCTTGATTACTGATGGAAAAGAGATGTACCCTGCAAGAAACAATAACGCTTACAAGAGAACCTAATAAAGACTGTGTTTGAAAGCACATACACATGTTGTATTAGATCACAAGACTATTTACTCAAAGCTAACACCATGAGACTGTGTATTTGAATATCCCTGTTGAACAATGTTTAATAAAGAGTTATATCTAGGATGCCATCAAGGCTGTATTTCCAAGGATTTTATGTTCAGGGTTCTACTTTCCCTTTTCCCATTCTAAGTGATGCTCCCATTGGCTGATTGGTCAATCAAATTATTGTAATACAGTAAGATAGTGTTTAAAATGTCATTACCCATAATAATATATTCAATTAACATTTACAGTCAATAGAAAACACGTCCATAGGTTCTGTTTTTGAAAATGAAAAGGCCAGACAACACAGAGGAACACACAAAAAAGAGCTGTGGACATGTTTGTTAGGTCACAGACAGAGCTGGACGCAAAAAGGGACACATCAGAGACTGTCGAGGGAAAGCTGCACCTTGCCAGAGTATGCCTTTGTGCTTGAAGGCCAAGTGTTAGATGTGGAGGGGAAAAAAATGACAAGCTGAATTTTAGAAAAGGGTAACAGCTCTTTCTGAAACAGCTGCAGTTATCCAGTTATCCCAGCTTTGTTTATTTCACTTGCACAACTGCCACTCTGAGGTTGTGATCAAAAACATGTGCTGTACACAACGTGCAGACGGTTAGAGGTGGCATCCATTCAACTTGTATACATCCTTGAAACATGAAATTAAATGTATAAAACTAAGGGATGCTTAGACCTGCTCTTTTCTGGTCCAAAACATCATTATTGACAGTGCTTGTGCAGCTGATTGAGCAACATCTGAACATGAATAAAGAAACAGTAAATACTTTCCTAAAGGCAAGCATTAAAATCTGCTTTTGTGGAAAATGTGTTCCAATAGCCCAACGAGCCCTCTAGTAGGCACTGTGGCAATTTCAGCAGCTGCGCACTTTTATAGAGACATTTTCCAGGTAATAATCCAGCAAAAACATCACTCGTGCCAGTTAGGGAATAAACTCTTCATCCATTAATATGTAGTTAGAGATCATTAGCTGTATCTTCTCCCATTCCAACATTTACTAAATTCGAATTTCATGCTTTCAGGAACAAGCTTTAATTTCCCCAAAGTCGTCATCGGCAGCCACCCCCTGGAGAGGCATGTTCAACATTAATGCAATTATTACGCAGGCATATGCTACAGTTGTTATTTTGGCAGTGCGAGGCCCTGTAGGCTAATAGGCCTGTCTGTTGCCCAGATGCTCATAGAGAGTTTTTGTGGATATATGCATGTATATTAGGTACAAGACAAAAGCACAGTGCTGGATGGGGACAGTGGGCTTGTAACAGGTGTTATAAGAGAGTGCATTCAGAGGCCAACGCTACATTTAGAATTCCACTGAATTAATTTGTCCCTATAGGGTTTGGAATATTTGCTTTTTATTAGCTTTGATGTGGGAAAAACTAAACATGCTTTGAACTGAATAATACACCAACCAGATTTAATAACAAGAAGTGCATTAACATGAGCAGTTCATATAAAAGAAGCAAATAAAACTGTAGATAATGTAGTAGTAGATAAATTATACTATATAGTAGTTATTTTTGCATTTTTGTTAATGCATGTTTCCCAAAATACTTTAGTATGCACAAAGAAATCTAATAGTCATACTTATTTTTGCTATAGCTTTTGTAATTAGAGATTGCTGTGTTTCTGTCAGGCATTTAGTTTCTTGGCTGACACTGAACAACCCTTGCCTTGACGTCAAAATCTAAATTAGTAGTTAAAGCTTAGTATTGTTTGAGGCAGTGTCTGTAAGCCACAGGTGTGTTTGAGTTGTGGAACTGTGTAGGAGAAGGATGCACTCTTTGCAAAGCAAGAGGACATTCGCTCACACATACAGCCCGGCGCATTAGTCATATTCTCTGTGTCTCCGAGACGATGATGGAATCGGGAGGCCACACAGCCCAGCTTGTGCATGTTGACAGTAACCTCCCACAGTACAGTCCCAGCCCAAGGTGACGCCGGAGCACACACATCTACAGACACACTGAAGCCCGAGGTGACACAGATGACAGCTCAATTCTGGGTGAGTCAGCTCCACTGTGTCCTTGCCCAGACATGAGAAGGGGGGCGGCGCTGTGGTTTGTGTGAGTTGTCCAGTGGAGGTGGCAAAGAGAGGTGAAGAAGAAAGAGAAACAAAGAACAAAACAACCTTGGTACAAGGTGTTGGCGGCGTGTGGTCCCCCAATTTAACTGGACGCTGTTTGAAAATTCCGTCTTTAATCTGTGAAGTACAAAGCCTGTGGTACATATTAATAGTGCCTCAGTGGTACAGGTGATCAAACGTGCCGTCTGGGTGCCATATGCCACACCGATGTCAGAGACGGCGCGAGGATAGGAGTCCAACTGGGATGAAAAACAATCACGGCGTAGCCCTCTGACGAAACATGTTGCATGTCGTGTGGACAGACAGATTAATTAATGAGACGCAGGCGAGTAAGTTGCTAAAATGTCTTCAGCAACTATGCAGTTAAGGGAAAAAGTACAGTAGTGTTTCCCAAGTGCAATAAGAATAGTTGTATCATATTGATTGAGCACTTTGTGAATATTTCCCCATAAGCACTCAAACATGTTAAGTACCCTAAAAATAATTCAAAGCCCATTTTAAGCTCTTGATTAACAGTGCTGCACTCTGGAATGACACTTCAAATGCTACATGAAGTCAAAGTCAAAATCACATTCAAAGCACAAAGTGCGGGGGCAATCATTACTCTTTTTACAAAGAGACTATAATAATCCCTGCGTGTCTGTGGAGCACAATGAACAGCATTGTGAATACCTGCTTGGCAACAGTTGTATAATTGACAAATGGTGGCAATATTAAAAGTAAAAAAACAGAAACTAATGTTCAACTTTAGTTTTCTGTGTGACAGACGTTCCCACTTTTCACTTTTCAAGTAAAAGTGAGTGGTACCAAAATTACATTAGACTACAATTCAAAACAACCAAGTTGGAGAAAGTAATGTTATATAAAGTAACTCTATAGCCACAACCTTAATCATAAGGTCCAAAACTTCCACAAGTTGTATGCCCACTGTTTGTCATTTATTTAAGCACTTGGCACGGACCAAACACAAACAAACCATACTGGCGTCTGCTTGGAGACCCACTATTACCAGACTAGAAAGTTTTGTTAGACCAGCTCACCAGACTAACAAGAAACTCACACTTGGTTTGAAGCTTCAACCAGAGACAGCAAACCGGCAAACAGGGACATTTTCTGCACCACAATTGTTTGCACTACAATGTAATAAATCTGATTTGACCTTGAATGGATAATGACATCATCATTTTAAGCCCCAAGGTCCAGGTAGAGACAGGTCTTGAATTAACTGTCCAAAATAAAAATCTCCTACATTTTCCTCTGTAAACAAGATAGGAAGTGACTGTTTCAGGACAACAGCATAAAAAAGTGGGATATCGGGAAGAATACATTGTTAAATGCATCTGCTCTGAGCTTGAGTGCAAATAAAACTATATTATCTTGTTCTGGGAAAGGATGGTCTCATCACTGCCGGCCCTTTTAGCGATTTATCTTGACAAGCTGTATTTTTGGAAGCGCTATAGACCTCATCTATCGCGGACTCTAGCACAAGAGGCGAATAAAAATGCAAGTTTGACATGTGTGATGTTCGTGAGAGGCATGAGAGTGGCTTTGAAAGTTTCTCTCGCTGTCAGCACTAAAGCGCTGCTGTGGCTGTTAAGGCTTTGTAAGCAATTCTGTCAAAACTATTAACATTTGTAGATTAGTTTTAAGCAGAGGATAAAAAAAAGAACGAAATAAAAAAAGAGCATTGCTTGACATCAGTGAGTGAGTTCTTGTATGCTTGACTGCTGGCTACAATCTCCCGCTTTAATGCCATCACAAGGTCATGGATATCCCCAGCTGGATTGGCCCCACAGACGAATGTGGGCCCTTGGATCAAGTGCACTAGTGTGTATACATTATGTGCACTAACAGGAAAGGCAGTTAATTTTTGTCACAGATTACATCCTACTTGAGACCAGGTATGATAAATGTACATTACCCAAACATTCACCATCAATCCTTTTATTAAATCTTAGAGTAAACCCATCTTGATGAAACACCTTTATCAAGCCAACATATTATATTCTGTTTGGTCAACTTATTAATTAAGAAAGCTGCATGTACTGAAGTTGAAATCAAGTGCGGATTCAATATTGAGAGAAAACATTTGAAATTTTGTAAGCTCCAACATTTATTAATTTATTACAATGCTGTGTTTCTTTCTCACGCAATTATTACAAGACAGCTCATTTATTTGCTGAGGTATTATTAGATTTTTAGGTATTATTATTATTATTATTATATTTTGTTGAAAATAAAACACAATCACAGTTAATAACTTATTCAGCTTGCAGTCATTTAAGAGGATACATGGAAGTCTTAATGCATGTTATTTCTTACAGTGGAGCCAGCATGCACTGCAAAATTAATTCAGTTTGTTTTAAAAAAAATGTAATTTATATTTGACAGCTCTGGACAACATACATTTTGAAAATTAGAATCTCTAGAGTTTTTGCCAGAAACTTTAATCCGCAGTGAATTATGGTAGAACGCTAATGCTGTATCCAGAATGCTTCGATTTGGCCTCACATTTTAGAGGTCACAGCTCTCTAGTCTCTGTCAAAATAATGATGTCTTTCACACAAGTTTTCATTCCCAATGTCACCGGAGACGGCCTGTCAGGGAAACGTAATCCCAGCTCAGTCAGCGCTTGAGTAAAAGACCACCGCTGTCATTTCTCTCTCTCGAGGACCTGTCTCATCATACACACACAAATCAGCTACTATTATAAGCCTGTCAAAACAACATCACAACACCACACAAAACCCACAATCGGGGGAGCTTTGCCGGTCCAGTTGGAAGTGGCCTGACCACACTTCTACCGCTCAACTCTGTCGTCAGGGGCACGCTCAGAAGCACACTCACTGTTAGTTAGGGCATCTAAAGGAATAATACTGCTGTCATTAGCCCTTTGATCTCATTACAAAGTCATCACATGTCCCATTTGTAACAATATCAACTTCCCAAAGGTTAAATCCTCTTTAAAATTCAGGGAGGAGAAGTTGGACTTTTGACATCATACCCTGATTCAAAACAATCCCCAGAAGACGTCTGACGATGACACTGTTATCTTAAAGTGCTCAGTTTGTCCCTAAGGGCAGTCTTTCAGCCTCTTCCTCTCCTCCATCACTCACCCATTTAGCATTGGGTTGCTCTTAAATACAACTAAGACATACACACGAGTCTGCACACTCGACAGTCGTCTCCACACTTGTCAGGAAAAGCCAACTGGCAGGGGACTTGTGTATGTAGAGCAAGCGGTGTTTACTGTCAGTCTTATGGGACAAGGGCATGTCAAGAATGCAGAGTAATATACTGTCTGGAAAACATGGCTCAAGGACTTGTTGATCAGAGTCAGCTGGAAAACATACCTGAAGGAAAGAGGATGAACTTTGGCATACACAGAGTCTGGCTAATTGTGTTCTGGCAATGTCCATGTAATTCATTTTAGTGCCAAAATAACACTTCAAATGTAGAAGCCAGTGACCACATGAAAAGTAACTGCACTTTTGCAAATTTATTGTGACAGTCGGATATGTGCTTCAGATGTGGGCTTCCCCGGGTACTCCAGCTTCCTCCTTCTGCCCAAACACATGCATGTGTAGGTCACCTGGCAACTCTAAAGTATTATTAGTGCATAAATGTGAGAGTGAATGGTTGTCTGTCACTGTCTACGTCTAAATGCCACTGTCCAGTGTATACCTCGCCTAAAGCCAAAAGCTGCTGGGATAGGCTCCAGTCACCTGTGACCCCTAAAGGGACTAAGCAGTAGAAAATGAAAGAATGAATGAATGATTATGGCTGACCAGGCTAAATCAATGGATAATTTCCAGTTAGCCAACAAACCCTTCACAAGCACATTCTCATTATGAATATCTATAATCATTACAAAAATAGGTAAATTTCTAAAAATTAAGAGATACTGTACTGTTTTCTTTGGAGGCTAACTCCTGTTTTCTCTACTGTCTTTATTATTTGGATCTTTTTCCCTACAGGCAATGTGCAGTCAATCATATGAAAACACTATTGGCTTCATGACGATGCAAATGCAGCCGAAAGATATTTCCTTTTGAATGGCCCTCATCTTAAAATAAGATGGCCCTGAGAGGCTCAGTGTGCCTCCGTATAAACAGGCTGCCAGTATGATATCCTGTCAGGGGCTCCAAATGAAAACACATTACAGCACGTCCTCATGTTTTCTGGTCCACGATGACTACAACTTGTGAGGGGCGAAGGCGTGCTTTAAAATGGATGGAGTGGAATTCACATGGGTTTTGGCAAAGAGGAAAGGATAAGACCCAGCCTGAGGATGAGATATGAATTTCAAATCCAAATAGAATATTTCATCACCGCTGAGCATATGAATTAGGCGGGAAGCATAGCCACAATTCCTTCAAAAACAGAATACTTCCACCTCCTTTTGACAAGATTGTTAAAATAGAAGAAAAAGCATCTCTTCTCACTGCATAATTTCATTGTGAAAAAAATAAATATCTAAAGAAATCAGTCAATATTTTCTGTGTCATCTTTGTCGTCTTTAAGCAACAAGTTCCCAATTGGACACAGTTATAGAAACTTCAGCAAGTACTTTTTCAGGACTTAGACACCTAATACAGTGTGGAGAGTTCTGGCTAATGTGTGATAAGCACATGTTCCCAAAATATTATTTACCAATGTTTGGGATTTTCAGTCCAAAAATATAATCCTGCACACCTCACAGAGCAACACTTCAGATGGCTCCCAACACAACATATTCTGAGAAGAAATGATCACAACACGTCAAAGGTTTGTGACAATTGTGAGTGGATGAACTGAAAATGTGTTACCAACTTGGTTAAAAAGATAATGTGCAGGATTCCCATAAAAATAAAATGCATGCACCCAATGAATGCTGTGGGGGCCCCTTTTTTTTCACCTCACATATGGCTTTCTAAAGTAACAGGGTGGTGGAGGAATTGGCTCACGCTATGTGCTCTGCCTGTATCACACTGATTACAGTAATTACATCCAAAATTGACATGTTTAGGACATCGCTTTGCCGCTTAGTAGCTTCAGCTCTAAGCCTGTGCAAAGGAAATAAAATACAAGTAACTTAAATGCAAATATATGAATAAAGCACGTTGATTGAGCAAGGTTGAACTTGACTTTTACTTGCTACAAAAATGATCTTCTCCTGGTGATCACTGTTAACAGAACAGGGATGACTTTTTAACTGCTGTGCGCTGTACATGAACATACTGTTCACTGTATGACTGGTAAGTGCAGGACATGGACATTGGACATTTAGCATAGTTAGTTTCTAATGCAGTTCTAGTGTTTACCACACTGCCTGTGTTACACCTTAATGATTTGAACTCCATTGTCTTTAAATGCTGTCCTACAATGATATGGACTTATGAACATAGAGATAGGGACTAGAATGGCACAATCATTAGGTTTTTTTGGTATCCAATACTATTTCAACACTGTGCTTATAACATGGCTTGTTCGTTTTAAAACCCATGTGAGCGCTTAGTAAAACAAAGGTGTCAAAGTGAATACACCACATTCTAAAACATCTTAGGAGAGGAAAAAAATGGCGATTAAATATGCATGATATGCTTGATTTATGTGATCTGTGGGGCTACTAGGACACTTTTAAATATCGGATTAAATAAATCAAAGTCTTGTGAAGGGGTTTTAGATATGTGACTATATATCCAGCCTCATTTTTATGCCAGGTCTGCAGATCAGCAGTGCCCTTGTCATGCATAATAGACACTGATGGGAAACAAAGGACCCTTAACTTTGGAGTTTTAATATATTAGGCCATAAATTCACTCTGCTTAATTTTAAAACAGAGATGTTGTAATAGTGAAGACCATTACAGACCATGACAGAGCTGTTTGAGAGTCCTTAGGTAAACTCATATTGCACACACAGGCAGACACACACTAATATGGTCTAATTATATTCAGAATGTGTAGCTGGCAGCGTGCGATGTAAGTGATAGGAGTTCACCCTCTGAACAACTCCAACTGTGGTGGGGGTCCATAATGTCTCTGACAAGTGTGCGTGTTAAAAGAGGTGACAGAGCTCCCCCCCAGAGCTCCCTACAGGAAGTGGGATTATGGGAGGGAAAAGTAAAGAACCATATTTCAGATAATATATGGAGTGAGCAAGGCTGTGTCGACCACAAGTGGTGCCACAGATGTTCAGCTGGCTCTGCCGAGGGAAGTGTCATGCATGTCATCTCTATTTGCTCCGCCTTGGACTTTAAATTCACTTGCTGTTTCCCCTGCCTCTGTCGAGTAAAATACTTTATTGGTGACAGGAAAGACAAATTATAACTTCAGCTCCCATGCAAAAAGCTAGGCAGACTGAAAGTAGAGAAATGGGACTGAAAATGTTCCCAATGGCTGGCTTTTATGTGCCGGGTTCAAAACGTACAGATGCAGAGAAAATGACTTATTGCCAAAGAGCTGCCTGGCTTATATCACATCCACAATGAATGTTAGCCAAGAAAAAAAAAATGTCATTACATCTAAATACGACATCTTCGAGAGACAGCATGGACAATAAAGTACATTCAAATGCATCTACATAATATAAGAAAATCTACTGCTTTTGCGTTATAACATTCGTCCAAACAAGTGCACCTAGTAGTTCATTCTTGCAGTTACAAGTTTATCTGATGAATAGCCCATTCTCACTATTATTTTGTGCTGAATCTTTATGAAAAAGCACCCACTCATTTTCACCTTCAACACTTTCCCCGGTCTTATACTGGTCTTATCTCTCCCTTGAAGTGTGGGATGGGAGCCAGTTTCCCGACCCGCCGGCAGAATGCTGAGTGCTTGCACCCTGGCCCTGGTTGAAGTCCGGAACCACTCTGTTTGCTGACATGCCCGAATTTCAGAGTCGGTTTTGAATATAGTACTTTTGAGCAGGTCGCTCTGAGGTCATAATCCTTCAGGGCGGAATACTTTTGTAGTTGCAAGGACTGAATCGGTTTGACAGAACCGGAGACTGACAAAAAGCATGATGAATGGATGAATAGACATTTTGGAACTATCACTAACAGTGTTTAACTGCAGTAATAGATGAATGTGCGGTTATTATGTGCTGATACTTGACGACAAGGACATGACACTACTTCTATCACTTTTGTTTTCACGTCACACATCAGAGACCTTCTCAAAATGAGGCAGATTAACCTCGGGTAAGCACTGAAAATCTCATTTATCCTGTCTGTGTCTGCCATTACCAAGTGGACACCCCGGACCTCAGTGTTGCTACTTAGAAATGCACGTCACTTGCCCTGCTTTTGAAAAAAGGGAACAAAAATGCTGTTCTCGCTGATACATTCCTAGCTAAATATTTTTCTTGCTTTGAGTTGAGTCATTACAAATCATGAGAGATGAAGATGTGCAGTAATGTGTTCCCACTTGCTGTCTGGCCATCTCCCTAGACAAGATATCAGCGGACTGTCTCCCAGACTGTTTATGAAGCACGACATCTGTCTCTCCGACCCACTACAAGAGGAGGAATCACTCGGCTCTTTGTGTGCGAGACTTTCATTTGAACTCCGGGCCTGGGAGAAATGACTCGCATTTGATTCCAGAAGCAATTTATAACAGGCTCTTATGCATAAATTTACCTTAATGACCAAACCCAGCCAAAGTGGCAATTTGTTTAAAAATGCAATGGTCATTTAGAACATAACATTTTTTTCTCATTATTGTGGTATTTTGATGAATAAATTAGTCGGACCACAATGTGCTGGCAACATATTCAGGTAGAAAATGAGAGGACACATTGGTATCATTGCAAGGACACAATATAACTGATGCTTTGAGTGAAACTCACAAAACCTAATTCAATTTAATAGCAGCGCAATTATGATGCCATACTATATTCTATATTTCTGTTAATGAAAAGTGTTACATGTACAATATAATTTGACAGAATTTAGTTTAATTTTATTCAACAGTATTCAGAGTGTTTTTTAGCTACAAGCAATGGCAATATTTTTTATGTATCCATTATTTTATATGGGTAAACAAACTACAACATCATTTTTGTAAACAGGCAGGTTTGAAAAGTGCAAATGTGCCACATTTTCAATTGCTACACTCATTCAAAGTACAAAATGAAAAATATAGAAGGAAATGACAGCCCCTGCTCTCTCCCAGATGGTGTACTCATTGATATTAGAGACTAAAAGTGCTCCGTCCCTGTTCATGACTCTATCATTTGGGCCTTTCAGGGGCGCTCAAATGGAGTTTACATCATCCACAGTGAGCCAAAAAGTCTTTCCCTGACATCAAGTGGGACCCAGAGTGTGTAACCTGAACACAATATGTTTTGAAGTAAGTGTTGAAGTTGGTTACTTAAAAAACTTCTTAGTGCTTCAAAAGTTGTGAATTGTCACTGTCCACCAAACAAAGTCTCAAAAGATTTGTTTTTGGTGGAAACATGATCAGACCTGAATCCATTCCAACTAAGTGCACTTCACAGTTTGGAAAAGGAGTGAAGACGATAACAATTGAAAAGCTGACGATACACAAGCAATCATCTATAGTTCCATAGTACACTTGTGTGACTGAGATGAAGCCAGCAGCAGTGACAGAGGCTGCCCTTGTGGTGCATGTGAAATGTGAGCAGGGGGACATGCGCCTAAAAAAAAAATGAGGACAACTTACGCGACCGTGCAGCTGTGATGTACTGTGGTACATATTTTACATATTTGGATGGGAGTTTTTGACGTTGAGAAGTTCAAGCCTGAACACAAGGGACAGGAGAAGGCTGTTAGCATAATTAGAACAAAAAGACAGTGACAGTTGGATAAATAATACATATGTTTTTTTTTTTTTTTTGTCGTGTATATAATAAAGGAGGACCATTCACAAGGTTAAAAGAAACTCTTTAATATAACATTTTATACATCCCTTCAATACAAAACCTTTGAAATGTCCGAGGATAAAATGGTGGTCACAGAGAATCCATTGTCATGCAGAGTGAATAAAGATGACACATAATGGAACTTTTGTGGGCGTGACAAAGGTGCTAAGTGCTTGTAAGCGCCCTCTCATGCTTTAACTGATCTGTTTGTTGGTCTTTACCTGGAGTGCGAGCAAAATGGATTTTCCATCACATTCTCTCAAGCTGGCTACTCGTCATGCAAATTAGGGAGAGGTTGCTATGCAGCAAGCCATGATAATGAATCATACAGTCAGCACGTGGCACTGCAAAACATCATTAATCATAAAGCAAACGTAGTACTGTCACTGTATCCTCAAACAACACGCACTGTTTGAGGAAGAGGATTGTTTAATGTAGAGCACAACTTGCCTTACATCCATTACAACACTGAGGGTTCTTCAAAGCATACCTATATGCATTATGATATGAGCGTCTAGAATATTGTCCATAATGTGTAATTGTTATGTTAAATTAACACAGCATAACTTTTAGCTAGTAGCATCATGTAATTTTATATTCCCAAAAAACACATTATTGTATGGATTTAAGGATTGTTAGACACACAATTGTTAGAATCATAGCTATTTCATTGACACAGTACCCTCAGCTGGACAGAAAACGCTGATATAAATTATTTATAAGTTGATGCCAACGGGATGAGCAGACCTCTCCTGACTCGGCAAGCTAGGCAGCAAGAGGACATAAATAGGCCAATACACTGGACCCTAGTCCAGAGTTGTATTTGTACCGAATGAACTAAAATGAGTACCTGAAAGCCATACTTGAGTAAAAGTACAGATACCTTACTGTAAAAAATTACTTCACTACAAGTTAAAAGTCACCTATTTAAAGTCTCCTACATTTTTTAAATAAAATAATTAATCGCTCTAATGGTTAAATTGCACCTATGTTTGTCAAACACAATGTGCACTGTCTAGCAATAAAGTTTTCAACAGAAAGCCAATGTAAACACATTCTGAACAATTTCATGGCTAAATAAATAGTCAATATAAAACTACAACAGAAGCTTAGTAATTTGCTTGTGTACAGTGAGCTATTTCAGAACTATGCAAATATATTACATGTGTGAGCATTCCCCCTGAGTGAGACATTATCTGTACTGTCGTAGATGAATGGCGTCAACCAACACTTTTAATTTAACATATCGCTTCACTCTGACTTCCCACTGTGACTTCATAGAAGGCTGAGAAATGAGGCTGACCCTAAGTGTGAAATTAGCACTGCAGCGTCTCCTGTCTCCACTCACATGAGAGATGAAGGTGTCGGAGGGTGATGTGATGAATGTGCTTTATTCTGATGATACAGCGGATATAAGAAGATAGGGTGAGATTGATATGGTAATCTGAGGATGGAATAGGGTCTTCTTTTGGATCATGCTATTTCCTGGTCAACGTGAAATAATGAGAAAAGTATTTGTTCTCTCCAACATTTACCAAAAATAGTCCACTTTAATGTGGGGTGCTTTGTTGCCTCATGCATGTCTTTATACACCAGCATAATGAACGCGAATAAATACCAAGACCACATCAATGCAGCCTTAGCCGGAACGGAGTCATTCTTGCACAATTTGATTTCCCTCCCATACATGTAAACTTGAACAGGGACAGAAGTCCAGTTAAATGGCCTTATTGAGCCATATGTATGTATGTATGCATGTATGTATGCATGTATGTATGTACGGATGTATGCACGTATGTATGTATATATGCACACAGTATAAATACACGCATGTACTGTGTCTTTACTAGGTGAGTGTTCAGAACACCGCTGAGATCCAGAAATTGTGCTGTAGCTATCAACTTGGAACTGTTTGTCCCTTTACTAAATTACCAGGCTATTATGACGCCAATTTACAATAATTTTCTTTGATTTGGGGTATTTTGGAAAAGGTAAGAACAGACATTTTGATCCCAGATGAAATTATTTGTGACTTGAGATCTTGACTCATCTTATTAATGGCAGTAATGGTTTTAAGTGAACAGCCTTTTGTGTGCTCCTAAGAAAAGCTTTTAACTTCTTTGCCATGGTACAGGAAAAAAACCTATAATGCAAAATGCCACTTGTAACTATACTATCTACTGTCATTTTAAAAGGTGTTATATACCAAGCCTCAGTTGACTTTATATTTATTTTTGAGTATGAATTATACATGTATCTTGCAAGGCAATATGGACTACTGAGAAAACATTCAACAGAATGACAGAGTAGATTCATTTGAATGTTTTCAGTCCTAACTGTGGACAGTGTTTTACAACCTTACATTTACATTTATTCATTTGGCAGACGCTTTTATCCAAAGCGACTTACATTGTTCTACAGTAATTACCAGTGTTACAGCCACTGGAGGCAAGGTGGGTTAATGTGTCTTGCCCAAGGACACAACAACAGTATGAACTGTGGGGAGAGTGGGAATCGAACCAACTACCTTCGGGTTGAAAGACGACTGCTCTACCCACTGAGCTACTGCCGCCCCTTATTTCATTCAAAACTTGTTTGGTTTCACTAGTCGCACTTTACTTTGCAAACAATACACTTTCTTTCATTGTTCCACGAGACATCAACTAAAAAAAAAAAAAAAATCCTTATTTTAAAACATTTAAATTATTTGGTATACTTTGTGGCTCCTCAATTTACTTCTCCCTCTCCCTAGCCTTCCTTTGTTGTGTTCGTTCTGTTGTGTTTTTCCCCCACCGGGATCCTGGTGTAGCGGATTACTAAACACAGATTGCATTGATTGCTGGGACTAATTGAAAGGAAAGCATCCCTGGTGTGGAGTGCATCTGCTTGCTTTTGCAGAAATTGGCATCTGTGCCCTAGCTCACCTCATCAGGCAAAGGAGCCAAGGAGGCTTTCTGCCGTCGACCACTTAACTTAGCGCTCAATCACGCTTTGGGAAGACTCCTTTCAGACAAGGCGGCAGAGCAGACAGATGATGCTAAAAACGAAAGAGGGAGCGAAAGACACCCGCCCCCATTGCTGACGAGGAGACCACGAGGGAAATCATCCATAAAGATGGATAGAAATTCAGTAGAGCGATTGATGCACTCCTCCGTTTGGCTGGGACAAGATCTGAGGGACTGTGAAACACTTGTCGAGGAAGGAAGCGCAAAGACAACCAGGCTTGAACTGTAGCTGCCTCTACACTTCTGCACAATCGCTCACCATTTGGAGTTTTGCATTCATGGAGGAGCTGCATTTAGCATACTGGGCATCTGCAGGCTTCACCATGGGCCACTATGTTTTTGAGACAATGGCACATCTGAATGAGCATCTGGGTTGGAAATTGCAAACAATAAACAAAAAGCAACCAAGTGTCATTTCCTGCATCCATAACACTCACAGGGAGGCGAACAAACAGCAATGCAAGCCTCCTTTTGTTCTGATTGAGCAATTTTCCATGGCACTGTGGAATCCTGTGTGTCTAATGAGGTTAAGGATTTTCTGCCTGTCCCCCATTCTCCAACAGTCACAGCTAGAAAATACTCTAAGAGTCAGTGATCAGATAATCTTTGGCTCAAAATGTTATGAGTCAAACATAGTTTTAAAGATGGGGTGCGGACTTTGTCAGCTTTACAACAGCATTATCTCTGGTCTGTTCTATTACTACTAAACCGGTTGTTAAGCCCTCCAGGGATCTGTGCATCTTTATTTTCATGCTTAACACCATGTTAAAGAAGGAACAATTGAGCGTGGGATTGACACTGTGCAATGTCATAATTCTTTACTACTTAAGATAATAATGTTGCTGCCTGTTCTTCTTTTAATAGTATTGCTGTTGCTAAAGACAGTCATGGTCTTTGGCTCATCAACGTAAAAGCTCATTTCTATGCAAATCCCATAATGTGCTAAATTGCTTAGTGAATGTCAAAGTTGGGTAACTTTAGAAGTTGACAGAATACAAACAAATATCTTGCTGTAACATGTCAATCAGATATGTACAAACCCAATTTCAAAAAAGATGGGGCACTATACAAATGATCAATATTAACTAAATTTATGAGGCGCCAAATGTTTTCTATGGGTGAAATGCTATGCTATGCTTCTGAACTGAGCGCTGATGACAACTTGGGTTGTCCTTGTTCTCTTTAGTCCAGATGACTAGAGCGTCACAGTTTTCTAAAGATAACTTTAAATTTTGATTTGTCTGACCATAGAACAGTTTTGCACTTTGCCACATCCATTTTAATTAGCCTTGACTCCAGAGAAAACACCTGCGCTTCTGGATCATGTTTAGATATGGCTATGGAGTACGAGATTTAGCTGGCAACGGCGGTGGATTGTCTTCATCAACAATGTTTTCTGGAAGTATTCCGGAGCCCATGTTGTAATTTTCATTAAAGTAGCATTCCTGTCTGTGATGCAGTGCCGGTTAAGGACCCTAAGATGACAGGCATCCAGTATGCTTTTCTGGCCTTGACCCTTACGCACAGAGATTGTTTTAGATTCCCTGAATCTGTAGCCTATCTGTTGCTTATACTGTATGTACATCATACTTTTCTGACCTCTGAGCTCACTTTGAAAATTTGATATGTTATTTATGTTGTATTCTCAATACAGTACAGTACAGTCTGTTAGTTTTATGATATTTGGAAATTATTGCATATTCACAATTTGTACAGTGTCCCAACTTTTTTGGAATTGGGTTTGTAATTATTTAATTAGTTACAACTTGAATATTTTATCAACCTTCAAAATAAAAGCCAGCTGCAAAAATAGTAAAGCTTACAAGCTTGAATACAAATTAAAAACATTGATCACTGCTTAGCATTGCCGAGACCCCCTTAAGAGCTGGCATTACATTCTAGACAGTATGATTGGATCGAATTTGGCTGGCACCAGTGCAAAGCAATAATGAAATAAATGTGTCATGTGACATCAGATCTGAGGACACATTTAAAAGAGGCCTAGGTCAGATGTATTCAGGTGTATTCAGTTCACTGTAGAGATGTGAATGGGTGTGTGTCCTGGCACGCAGTGAGTGGCCTCCTGAGCAGCCAAAAAAATTAAATCACTCTTAGTATGATACATGCAGTGGAAGTAAATGGTCAGAACTGGTAGGTTGGAACCAATTCAAAGCCAGTCTCTTTTCTGAAGTGTGTGTGGGGGAGGGGGAGTGTCTATTCTGTTTCTATCTGTGTTTTAGAATGGTGCCTTATTAGCACAATCAAACCAAATTACCGTAGCTCATTTTATCCCATGCCTTTAGACCTAAAAAAAAATCTCTGAACAAAATTTATTGGAGGTATATGAGGATTTAGATTTCCTCTGAGGGGCAATTCATGCAGCACATATTTTGCCTCTTCACCATAGGCTCAATTTTACTGTGCTGGAATGTGCCACTTGATGCTGTTATACACCAAAGTGGCAGAGTGACTACATTAGTGTAGTTTTAATTTCCCCACAGCATGACCACAACACCACTTCTACCAAGTCTTTAATTCTATTATAAAATCAGTTTCAACCTGCAATGTAAATTTACAATTTAAATGTGTGTAAATAAAATAAAGTGCAACAATACAAAAGGAGAAAAGTATAATGGGAGATAGGACCTGGACTTCTTTGGACGTGAATTGAGTTTTGACCTCCACTAACTGTCCCTTTTTATGGCGTCAAAGCTTAAAAATGAGGAGTAGTGGGCGTTGCAAAGAGATTTAATGATACCAGGGGAAAGGTGACAATTGTAGAGAAGGTTTCTCCAAGCCCGGGCTGCGATGGACCCCTTGAGACAGACTAGATGAGTCAATCCTTCATTTCTACAGCCAGGAGAAAGGAGAGGATAATTGCTCTGTTCTCAGGGCTGTTTCAAATTGCTCTGAGAGATGGAGGACACTCATAAAGCCAGGAGTAACTAACCACCTTGACTCTGACAAAGGCCTAGAGTCACATTTGGAATAAGTTTGGTGTACGTTGTTTATTCTGCAGAGATTGCATTAGGAGCTATGCTGCATTCTGTAAAATCACTGAGGCTTTGGACAGATCAATACATTTTTACTTTAAACAGTCCAAGTTATTGTAGCATGTTAGGAGTGGTAACTAGTGGTACAAGAGGTTTCAAGTAGATGCGGAGAAAAGAGATACATGAACTATTTGAATTTGCCAAGTGAATGGGTCTACAGAACACTTTAAGATTTTTTTTATTATTGTATAAGATGTAGATAGGAGACATTTGTTCTTCAATAAAGTACAATGTTTAGCTCTTGTGTGCTGCAAAAGGAAATTTCACATTTGACATTTAACACCTTGTATAGATAATCACTTGAAAAACAAGCATTTTCCCACATTGTCTTCTACTTCTTCTTTTCAAGGGTTGTTTTTAGGCCACTACTTTCCGATGTATCCCTCATGTAATGTGTTTGGAAATAGCAGAGACACACCACATTACTTTTGAGCATGGGGACGTTTTCACCCAAAAAGTTCTGCACAATTATGTCTTGACCCTGTGCAAGATTCACAACCCACACTGGCACAAACAAGAGAAAATAAGAAACAGAGTATGTGCTGCCCAAGAGCAGCTGTGCAAGTCTTAACAGATTTGTCTCAATCTGTGAATGTATAATGAATGTTATGGAAACAACAATATAATGTCATCAGCAAATCATAATGAAGAGGGATATGAAGCAGCTACATCTGTTTCCTGTATGTTGAACTAATGAAAATCCATCAAATATTGATAACACATGTCAGCACTGCGGATAAAGCATTTTCAAAATAGAAAGACAGCACAAATATCATAAAGACAGGGGTCCTTTTCCGATCCTAAACATTGAACCCAGCTCAAATAAACACAGGATCCAGAACCATTTCTGGATTTGTGTGGATTTAAGTCAAACAGATTCAAATACTTTGCTACTGAAAAACCCTTGAGCAAATAGTCTTCTGCTCAATATAAGAATGGATGCAGAGGGCCTTCTTCAGTGTAAAGAAAGATCTCACAGAGAAGCTCACAAAGGAAGCACACAAGCTCAGCAGAAACTAAAGGTCAACAAAGGATCCTCATTAGTATGTTTGCAACAGGGCCACACTTTAAAAATAGCACTCACAAAGGGGAACGCCAGCAGAGAGTGACAGAACTGGTTTGCAAAACAACCAAATGAGAGGTGATTATTGTTGTAGGTTATTGAACTGACAGGAGCAGGCATAATTATAGAAAGTGGAGGCTTTGAGGAAATTGAAATGTACTGCACATCACTGGTCTTCTGGTGAAATTTTAGCTTGTATATTGCATATTGTCTGTCTGCGTAACACTGTATAAAAATGCTATCAGTTTACAATGCCTTCATTACCTTAATGTGTTTATTTGCTAGAGCATGACCTAAAATACTGAACTTATAAGAAAGTTGTTTTAATGCTATAGCTATCATTCTGAAATTTAGGTAGAACTATCATGTGCATGACTTTGTAAATATTCTAGTATAGTATCCCAAACTTTTGGCAGTCTAACCCTCTTACACATCAATAATAGATTCTGTCCTAAAAATGAAGCCCACAAGAATTTCTGTAATGTTGTCCGTGCTTTTACAAAAGAGTGCTTTTTGGGCTCGAGGTAGCAAAGACAAACACAACTTCATGGGATATTCATCCTGATGCCTGCTACAGTTAATTTTCTGCAGACGACAAAATGGATTCTCCTTGTTGTTGTTGCTGATGCTGTCATGCTTTGCCGGGAGTAATTGGTAAATCTCCCTCCAAAAGCTTCCCTACGACACTGGCATTTAAATTGGTGCTGCAATGATCAATCACGAAGAGGCCACGATATGAACACAGTCCGACTCTAATGAACGGCAGCAGTAAGTGATGGATGCGACCGCGCTGACGGGAGGAGTAATTATGCTTTGTCCCATGCTTGCCCGTATGGGGGCCACCCATCACTCTCCATTACGCCCCTGTGTTGTGGCAGCCTTCCACTTTGTTTAGCAAATGAAATGCTTTTCCACCTGAGTGCTCCGGAGAAATGAGGAGAGGCGTGGCGGGGGTGCGTGTCATGGGCTCCAAGGGAGCAGAGGGGGATCAGGCACAGGGTCTATTTGGGGTTTTTGGTTGAGAATTTGGGAACCTGCTGCAACGTGTGGAGAAAATGTATCATTAATAGATGCGAGTCAGTCTGCAATTGAAAACCCATAAGAACTCTTGGCCGTAATTGGAGTGCCTTTCATCTGTGTTTGATGGTTGTTTTTATCTCAGAAAGTTGTTTTTACATCAAACAAAAAAAGCATGAGAACAATGGCATCACTTCATTTGACACAACATATTGTTTCTGGCTCTGTCTTTCAGTGGGAGAATAGAGAGAGTGCCCTTTAATGTTCTCTTTCTGTCATGCAGTAAATAAAAGGCTGCAATCATGAACAATTGTGAAGGCAAATATAAAGTGCATATGGAAAGCCACAAAACTGTTATTAAATCATAATAAGTGGGTTTAATCACATTGCCACTCATCTACACATTTCATTTTTTCCCATCAGTTTGCATCTGAAATTCTTGCACGAACATATGACCATGATGCATCTGATATATTTCATGATAATGATTTTATCTCATGCTGCCGTTTTAAGTTCTAAAGAGAGCAGAGCAATCATGAGCAAATATCTATCTTACACACAGCTGCAGTAAAAAAATAAATATATTTTTTTCTAAATGTGAGATATATATTCCTTATAAATCATGTAGTAAATCCTCATTGACCTGCAAATGGGACTAACGGCGTTATATATAAACGGCATTACTAACGACATGACTTTTTTCAGTAACGAGTAATCTAACAGATAACCGTTTCATTGTTCCGGTTTATTTAAATTATGTATTCTTGTAAAGTAATACAAGGCAGATAGATATGATTATCTAAAGGTGCTTCCTGCAGTGAGTTGACTGAATGTCACATGCTGTGGTGTAACCAATCATATGAGGACAGACAAGTTTCATACCATTGAGCAGAGAGGGGCAGGGGTGCACACATAAACAGGGGCACTGAACAGGACGGAGGGAGAGGAGGAGGAGAGAGGAGTGTGCAAATACTAAAGTGTGTGACAGTAAGAAAAGAAGCAGCATTTGGATGCATTTTATTATTTGTGAAAAACACAAAGACAGAATAAAGAAATTGAAAATTAAAGGCGTCATATCGAACAATTTATTGATATTAGAGAGATGTATTACTTAATAACAAAGTATGTATGTATTGAATAATTGGTTAGCACTCCTGCCTCACATCAAGAAGATCCTGGGCTTGATTCCCATCCAGGGTAGGGCCTTTCTGTGTTCTCCCCGGGTCTGTGCAGGTTTCCTCTGGGTACTCAATATATGGTTATGTACAACATAGGACTACAGATAGAAATTAGCTGTTAAAATATAATCTGGTACAAGCATCTCTTCTTCGGCTTATTGTACATTTTACAGTGTCCTAAATAAAAATAATTAGTGTCTCTCATATTGTTCCACATCAACGTTAAAATAGTGTAGATTAGTGTACAATGTTTGATAATAATAATAATAATAATAATAATAATAATAATAATAATAATAATAATAATAATAATAATAATAATAATAATGTATTCTGTGTAATGTCCATTTCATTCATTTAACATAATATTGAGGGCATCCAAGGTATTTGACATATTTGACAATTAGTTACTTTTATTATGATGTATCTCAGTTACTATTTGAAAGAACTACAGTGCTTACCTTTTTAAAGTAATGTGCCCAACACTATTGACCTGACCTTACATACTGCATTAGGCATCAAAGGTCAAAACCAAGCAGAATCATTTCTATTTGTATTTGTAGACTTAGTTAGATACTTCTGTTACATTTGACTCAGAAACACAGCTCTTGGAGTTGGTAATAAATCCCGTTAAATGACCTTGGTATATGAGAAACTGCAGCATTACTCAACTGTAGGTCACGTGCCTCTAATGGGTACATTTAGCCCTCTCTGGTGAGTAAAATTTGCATGTTCCGCTATGTTTACCACTGAATTTTCCCTTCAGCTTGGTTAGCTTAAAAAGACTCCCACCACCTGGATCCTGAAGGTTTTATGAACAATGATTGGCAGCAGTCATTATCGATATCAATCATCCTTTGCCACAGCACATTAGGAGAGTGTGTACAATCAAGCCTCTGGCCAAGGTCAAAATTATGAAATGATTATGATCTTTTCCCTCTAACTGACAAGACTAATCACCAAGACTGGTGACTATTACGCCGCATGTGCCACGTGTGCCCTTATCTGTACAAGTGCACTTGTGTTTGCACATGAGCATAGCTTCTGTCTACAAAGATTAATCCTTGCTGTTGGGGGTTAATATGTGTAATTTGGCTGTGCGTAATGGCTCAAACTTGCCCAGGTTTAATGACATTACTTCATTAATATGCAGCTTGTTTCTCTCAAGCTTGTTATGGGATGAAGGAGCTGTGTAGGTCGTAGACTGCTTGGCTATATTTAGCCAGAGGAGTCTTTTTTACCCTGGCACTGTCATTGAGTGAGAAAAGTTTGCTATGTTCTTGATGCAAATAGCCTCATTTCCCCACTCTCTGCTCCACTAACCGACTAAATCCACAAGATGCGGGAAAGCCTCTAGACCTAGTTGGAGGAGGTGAACGGCAGAATAAATTTCAATATGAATGCCTCCATTATGTCCATTTTCAACAGGCTGAGCATAATATTATTTAGAAGTGCGGCCGTGTGATGATAACAGAAGATGGAAAAAGCACTAGAGCATCCAAATACAGTGTCTGGTATTTGGTTAAACTTAATAGAGTTTACTCTTCCGAAGAAGGAAGAATCATTTGATGACACTATTTTCTGATTGTTGCTGGATTCCTTTAGGCTTGACACATTCATAACACAAAGTCATGCATTGGATTTGATATTTTATTCTAACGTCATAGAAATTCTGATGTGTCTTTTATCTCAGCCAGGGATGTATTCATAGAAGCAAACACTGGCCACAACATATTTCTTTGAATTGGACCTGAACAAAAGGTTACTGAGCCAAAATGTGAAGATTCTCCTGAGCCTTTCAGGGAAGGATTGCACCAGGGGCTACTTATAAGCTAACAGGGATAGTTTCACACGATGTTGCTACTGTAAGATTTTGTAATGAGGATTCCAGATACAATAATGTGCTGACTGTCTATTTAGCAGCCTAGAGTTGGGTTGACCACATGAACCAAGATTTAGGCAAAAGGCAATAATGGTGTCACATTCAAGACAATATCTGCATGATTGTTTCTGAGCAAACAATTTTCAACCTGCGGCTTTATTGACTAACATAGAAGTGACGGCACAATTAGGCAATACAATAATAATATCCTGATTAACAGGTAATGAGGCCCACCAAAGGGTTGTTCTACCACAGCCTTAATTTATTTCAAACAGAATACACAATAATAACTGCATGTATTGGCCCATCCGTCTTCATGTTTTAGATAATGTGCTCTCTCTGTTGGCATTGAAGACATTAGGAAAAATAAACATACATCATTTGAATGGGGGCTTAGCTTAATCCTTTTTAATGTGGCATGTAATTAAAAAAATCAGAAAAGAGCCTACGTGACAAACAATTTGTTTGCTGTTAAATAACAATGTTTTACAAAGCAGAAAAAAAAGAAAAAAAAATATATATATACAGTATACATATATTTTTGCTTCTTTTGCTTTCCAATGGAGTAGTACATTATAGTTCAGTTTCCATTGTCAAAAGAGGTACAAAGCCTCCCAAATATGGTGTATCATATCATACCGCTTTAGTATGCCATTGGTTCAAACATTGTTTAAATTCAGTATAATTCGGTGGAATATTTACCGATGGTACTTTGTGAGGCATAACAAATGTCAATTGGTAGCTCTCAGCTGTTATTTAAACATCTGTGGCTTTAATATTAGGCCATCTACTGAAATGCATTTCACTTGAAGGGTGGCACAGCAAATTAGTTAAAGAATAAAACCAACCAAAGAAGTATTTACACCAAGCTTTGCTTAGACTGTTGACCTGTGTATGTCGAATGTTATTTTATATGTGATCAGTCAATGAGGGGACAGACAAATAAGGTACATCTGTTATACCTCACTGTTTTCTTGCAAGGGTCAGACATTTTGGACAGTTCAATAACAAATAAACTGCACTGTGCCCCAGCTCTACTTGTAGTCTCCAGGCGACAACAGGCAAGGGTTAGTGTGTGTTTGTGTGAGCGAGGATGCCAGACTCCTGTGAGTTGTGATACACAGTCAGTATTGCATTTTCAGCTGAATCTCACACAGAGGGGTGTTAACATGCCTGGGAGTGGTAGTTAAGCAATGCGAGGAAAAAGACAAATGCTGGCTACAAGGTATGTACTCAATGACTAGACTTATTTTACTGACTGAGACTTTTGCATATGAAGTTTGACAAAACAGCATTTAAATGAGCACTCTCCTGAACATGTTTAATAGGACATGTAACAAATTGTAGCAAGGAGTCAAAATTGCTCTGCTTTCACAGCGGAATACAAAGTTGGAGGTTCATATGAGCTGAACACTATAAAAAATATAGTATTGACTCATTGGTCTTTAGCGCTAAATCACATAATGTCTTTTGCAATACGATCACTGAAGGCCAGTCATTCTGTTAAAACTAGAATGTGTCCTCATGTGTCCCCACTATTTACTTCTAAAAGCCGGTGTGTGTCTGTAGTGTGTTACATTGTAAACTAACTCCCTCTTACAATAGATTTTTTAAACAATATATCTTTAGTGCAATTAAATATATGAATTGTACTGTATTTTTGGGTTTTAAAGTGGTAAGGGGAGAAAAAAATGCACTTCAGTGGACAGTCTTTCAATACATCCAAAAAACATCTGAGTCATCAAGGCCACCTGAAAAAGCCTTGAGCGACCGGATCAGAGGACACATTCACAAACAATTGAGGACATAATCTATATGTCAACATGTGAGAAGGAACAGGGTTTGTGTTAGTTCCAAAAAGAAATGTTACAACCTTAGCCAACTGTATTAAACATTTTGCAAGGAACTCATATTTTTAAGCTTAGACATGCGGTCTTAAGAGTCCAGTCCAGTTTAATTAAGAAACATTCCAGATATGACAGACTTCTGAAAGGCCGAAAGGTAAACTCTTCAGAAAGAACAAGGCCAAATTTTGTAAAAAAAAAAAAAAGTAAAAATGAAGCATGAGATTTCCCAATGCTCTTTGAGTATAACTCAAGATGTACCCTACAATATGGATGAAAGCATGCTCTAAGGTCAAGTCTTTTTATTACTCAATTGTGGTGAGCACCTGCTTCCTCTCTGCAGCAGGGCCATTTTTATGTCTGAGTGACTGAACATATAACACAAAGCTTTTTTTCACATTAAGCTAATCTGAACTTAAGCAGGGACACACATGTATCCTAGCATCTAGTATGGGTCCATGCACAACCAGGGTGGAGTGTACATGCGCGCAGACACACAAGGCAAGACTCTTTCCTCAGGGCCAGACTGGCTCAGCGCTCTGATAAAGAGACCAACCAAGGGCACCTCTACTTTACTGTTCTCATCAGTCAGGCATATGCTAAGTTCACAAGAAAAAAAAAAACTCTGTTGAAAAAAGTTATGCCACAGCGGAGGGAATGTTATCATAGAAATTTGCACTGGAAAAGCATTGGCACATGCCCCAGAAAGACCTGCAATCAGAGCCGGGAGTGTGTCCTCTTCCCTTGTGGGCTGCTTTTGAAGTGAAATCCATTTTAGAGCCACACAGGTCACAACCCTAAAGAGCCACTGTAGATTACTGTATCAACGTCTGCCTTTAACTACACTTTAAAGCCTTCATTTGCCATTTGTCATTGTAAAATATTTTATCTCCCTAATTACACTTTTGCCACTTTTTACTGAGCCAAAACAATCTATATTATAGTAGTAGTAATGAGCAGGTTAATAAGAGACAGGAATCATGGGTCTATAGTTACACAGTTTTATTACTTTTTTTAAAACAAAGTTCAACCTTAACTTTATTGACAATAGCCTGCGAACGTCAAAGCTGTCAGAGCCTGACTACAAACTTGACCTCGTCTTTCCTGCCACTGTGTCAATATTGATCTCTCTGACTGAACTGTTATTTGCTAAAATGGTATCATTGTAAATGAATAAAGATTAAGGCTTTAGCTCTCCAAGTATTGATTTTATATGGAAAGAAATGCTGCAAAGAAAGCTTCCACCGCCCAAACACATGCATGTATAGGTCAATTGGCAAATCTAAAGTGTCCCGAGTGAATTTATAGACTACAAATAGAAATTAGCTGTTAAGTTATAATCTGGTACAGGCTTCTTCAGCTCATTGTACATTGTACGCTGTCCTTAAAAATAAATACATAAAAACACAAACAGAAACAGAATATAGAATAAAGATAAAATTTAACACAACCAGGACTCATGAGATCAAAGACTTACAAACTGTTTGATTCACAATTTAGCTCTTGTTTTCCCTCATTGATGCCCATCTGCCTCCTGCCTCGCTTAAACCAACTCAGCATATATTTAATATCACTGCATCTTCTCATCACGCACTTTTCAGCTAAACGCACATTCCTCCTTCACAGAGTTGAGGTAAGGCTTGGCTGGGGTCCATCTGGTTTAGGGAAGGTAATGAGGTCTATGCTTCACCACGATGTCAGTCAGTGGGGGGTCCGGCTAATGAGTTGGACCACCACCGCATTAGTCTCTGTCCATGCAAAATTTACAGCATATATATGTCTCAAAACAGCATGTGGAATGTATGAGTCTTTGATCAGGCAGTTAGTCGATGATATTCAATAGTTGTGTGCCGCTAAACACATGGGGCTGTCAGGTTGATAATACATGAAGTCATTAGCTGCTACAAGTTGATATTTTGAGCCCAAAAGGCTCTTTGTTGCTGTGGGTCCAATTAAGAGTATTTAGAACTCTTGGCTCAGATTTTTTTTAAAAGACAACCTGAGTTTATTCTCTGCTGAAATCCAAGGACAAACACAGTGAATGAAAGTAAGTGCACAAATAAACAGCTCAGGGAAACTGAAAGCAAAGAAACATGTACAAAACATGAGGGGACATTTTGTTTTTTCCTTTTAATGAGCCAACTGTGTTTACATGGAGGCCATAATTTCACTAATGAACTTAGTGATGGCTCAATCACACTGAAATACCTCATGTAACCAAGAAAGTGATAACACGCTTTTTGAAGTAATATAAGAATAAACCAGGGCACATGATAAATATTGGACCAGGAAAAAAGAATTAGCTATGCAGAGCATAATTGATAGGACAAAGTAATGATGGATCATGTGGGCATATCCATTAGTTCTCTACTCATGTAACTTCATTACTGATTGTATCTGTGATCTATGATGGCATAGAACTATAAAGCCTTCCTAAACAAAGGTGTCTGACTGAATGAGTTATAAAAAATATACATTAACACTTAAACTTGATGATATAAAAGCTTGAGAAAAGTCATTTTTTTAGGATGTTTAGTAGCTTCATGCAATTTGAAGGAAAGGTTAAAGCAAAAGGCATCTGTACTTAGTTTTCAAGGTGAAATGCCAGACGCTTTTGCTTTAACCTTTTCTTCAAGATGACCTGGAGAACTGAACTTTTACAGACATCTTGCAAATTTTCTACCAGTGACTATAGATATAGAAATTTGTGTCAGTATAGTACATGTTCAGATTTACCCTCTACCCGGGCATTAAAGTTTAGAGAAAAAGAAAGTATATTATTTGAAAATAAAAAAGCACAATATTAATAATGTTAACATAAAAAGTCAATAGTAAATATGTGGGTAAGGCACATATTGTTAATTAAAACACAGGACAGTATAAGTACTGATGAAAGTCCCAAAGATGCATTTGTTTTAGATCTGAGCAGAACTGTCTGTGCTGAACTAAAAGCAGTTTCTGCCGTCAGTGTTTTATCTCTCTTCCTCTGCGTTTCTTCTGGGACGTCTGCGAGATTGTAGCCGGAGGTTTAAGCGCTGCCTCGTCTCCTCCTGTACGTCTCCCCGAGATCAGTCATAATTACAGCGACTCCTGCCGCTCGCCAACGTCTTCGCCTCCCTGCTCGCTCTCTGCGTTACCATGGAAACTCCTGAACCAAACGAGGGGATCAGCGTGAAGGGGATCTGTATTTCCCATCGGCCATATCTGATTAAAAAGCCCTGCGTAGCTAACAAAGGAAGGAGGAGTGAAAGCAGAGGAGAGTATAGGAGGGGGAGTTTTAATTTCCACAGGCTGCTGGCTCCTGAAGGTCTGGGGCATTCAGGGGAAAGACACAGGGTCATTGCCCCAGGCTTTAATCGCTGCCAGGGGGTACACTACACCTGCATTGCTGATCTGACACTGATGATGGATCATACAGGTTATTATAATAGGGCTGCACTTGTATGAGTTAAGTCCATTACAAGCTGCGCTGCCGGCAGGAACTGTCTGCAAGATTAAAAGTACAGTGAAAACAGACCTTGACAAACTTAAGACACACACTCATGCAAAGAAATATACTGTGTTTCAAAAAATAATAAAAGCATCATTACTTGTCAAAGAGATGTGGCTTGAGATTAATTATTTAGCAAACAAAAAGTATAGTGACACAGGGAGTGTCTCCAAAAGGTTTTGTTGTGTTTACTTTCACCACATTTCCCTTTGGGTTTAGCTGCCCACCAGGGGCACGGTCAGTTAATTAAACAAACAGGGAATGGACTTCATGAAAAGTTAACGAGGGTGCTAATGAAAGTGAAGTGGACTGGACCAGTTCTGGAATGACGAAACAGTGCTAAGTCTATGTGGGTGTTTAAACGGAGTCAATCAAGTGAATGGTTTAGTCGCTTATCAGCCTCGTTTGCACTGTAAATACCTTTTCAATATTTGTCCTAAGTGCTGGATTGGGTTATTTTTGAAGATGAAGAAAAAACACTTTACAAATGCTCTCTCTTGAAAGGAATTACTCAAAAATGTTTTTGTCTCTAAATATGTAAAATGTCCATGTGATGGCTCTGGGTTGATTTTGAATAGATTTTTTGTTCATTAAAGTATGTATGTAATTATGTGTTAAGTTTATTAGTCGTGTTTTAAAAAAAAAAAAACATTGGAAACATAATGTGCTATCCAGAAGAAAATGCCAATAAAAAAAAAATGTTGCTCTTTTGGTGAATCTACATGTTCTGCTGTTTGACATTCTACAGGCGACATTCTTTTTCTCCATTTAATGCAAACATTTAAACACAGCAAACAAAGACTTAGTGCTTCCAGTGTTTGCTGTTTGTTGGTTTAAAGTCAATTAATTTCTGATGAATACATCTAGTGTTCCAAAGAGCTATAACAAAATGAATGAACATTTTGTTTGCCCTGTCAGACATAAAACATAAATACAAAAACAGAAGGTCAATGTCTAAAGTGTGAACCATTAGAGCTAGGCAGATAAGAGCTCGCAGTCCTGCAGTGCCAAAGCTATTTGAGTCAAAGCTGCAGAGGCCAAAGATGTTGCATAAAATATTCACCCAGCCGATGTCCAGAGAAGTGCTGCTATTAAAAATTGACCAAGGGAAATTAGAAGTATGTCTATGTTCTGCTGAACATGACAGACCCTTAATCCTGTAAATCCTAAAGACTCATGGTGTCATAGATTTATCATTATTTTAGATATTGCAGCATCTAAAGTAATTGGAATGGATTTATACTAAAACTGGGTCTCAGAGTATTCTTAATCAAGTTGAACCAGTTCAAGATGGATGCATTTGCTTAACTGAGTGGTGTAGGAAATATCTTTTTAAGATCTCTTTGTGTACAATTCAAATACCAAATATAAATTAGTTGTCTTGGACATCCTAGTCTAAATATATTTTGGAGCAGGTTGGTGGATATACGTTTTTGATATTTTTAACAAACTCTCTCATCTACTGAGATGTTCTTACTACAGTTCTACTTAAAATGAAGGGAGGAAAAATCCCTCTAATCAATAGTGCGCTGTTGGCCCTGGGAGGCAGACACAGGAGTTTTCAGGTCTGCCTGCCTCATCCAAACAGATAATTATCATTCTCACTGAGCCTTAGCTTGGCTCTTGGTGGATATGTTTACAGCTGGAGGAAACACAGGTGGATGATGAATAATGTCAAAAGGAGCCAATGTAAGCTTGCTGAAAAACTGTGTAAAAGTCTTGAAGAAAATTGAGATACATAAAGAGTGAGGAGCGGCAGATTTGAGGTTTCTTCAGGCCGTTAGTGGCCCTGCTGTGGGCTTTGGGCTACACCTTTGCAGTGCATTGATGAAAATTTCAATAATGCTTATGTTTCATGTAACTAGAGAAATGTATCCAACACTAAAACGCTTTACAAGACATAAATAAAAAATTGTCAAATTTATTAAAATTAGTTCTAATCTACACAAAAAGGGAAGGGAATTCTATTTTGTTCACAGTTTCAGGTTGTAGATTTTTCAAGTAATTTTCTATTTGTCCCTGATATTCAAGATGCTTCAGCTTGCCTGCAATGTCAATAACACCCACAAGCCATGAATTACTTGATGCGCCCTGACCTCCTCCTTATGAAACCAAGGACACCTTGCAGCCTAATATAGCACACATTGCTTGTGTGAGGCTGTAGGACCTGCTACCTTTAAACTCACTGGCTCTGCCGCTCATATTCCAGAGGCATGCCGTATGAACTCTTTGATCATATGATCTCTACTGCAGAATATTAGCCCGCTCGCCTCAAGGCAAGCCGTTTTATATCTGAGGTTGGATCATCTCCGACAGATTGTTCACTGAACATTTTACCACAGAGTAGCAGTACTACCAGGAACAGCATATTATTGTGTAAAATTTCTATCTGTGAATGGTGTGGGAATTACATGACAATAGTAAAAGATTGCATTAAAAAGGTGTTTTTGCACCTGATCCACTTTTTGGTTGAATTTGGCTGCTGGTGCAGTTCATAACGTGTGTCTGAAAGTCAGTAGAATATTTGGGGCAAGCTCTGTGCACATCAGGGGCTGGTTCTTGCATGAAATCAGTAATGTGATTTGGCCAGCAAGACTGCTCCGCATGCTGTCATGTGATGTGCAAGTGACAGCTGGTGGCAGTAAAGCAGCCCTGAGCGGGTTGCCTCCTGCTGCAGGATGAGCCAGTCACCAGACACAGAGGTGAGTCAGCCAAGATCATAAAAGAGCTCCTTACACTTTAAAGACTTAAGTAACAATGTTGAGAAAAACATTGTCTTTTATTGTTCATGAACATTTTCTCAACATATTTATTCAAGACCATTTCCGTTAAGTCCATCCATCCATCCATCTTCTACCGCTTATCCGGGGTCAGGTCGCGGGGGCAGCAGTCTAAGCAGAGAAGCCCAGACTTCCCTCTCCCCAGACACTTCCAGCTCTTCCGGGGGGATACCGAGGCGTTCCCAGGACAGCTGAGAGACATAGTCCCTCCAGCGTGTCCTAGGTCTTCCCTGAGGTCTCCTCCTGGTGGGACATGCCCGGAACACCTCCCTAGGGAGGCGTCCGGGAGGCATCCGAAACAGATGCCCGAGCCACCTCAGCTGGCTCCTCTCGATGTGGAGGAGCAGCGGCTCTACTTTGAGCTCCTTCCGAGTGACCGAGCTCCTAACCCTATCTCTAAGGGAGCGCCCCGCAACTCTGCGGAGAAAGCTCATTTCGGCCGCTTGTATCCGGGATCTTGTTCTTTCGGTCATGACCCAAACTTCATGACCATAGGCCAATAAGTCTTCAGCGCCAAAATATTAGTAACCTATGGCCCAAGCAGGAACATTTACTGCCTATGGAATTAGACATCTGCAATAAATTTGTGAATTAAGAAAAAATAAAATACATTTTCTAGAATACTTATTATAATATGGTTATGATATTTTATATTTATAGTTAATATGTCTTGGTTTAATTGTGGCGAAGGTAGCTCTTGTGGCATTGTTGCAAACACAATGACAAATACAAATAATGTCCTTCATAAATGACAGTTCTATTTAAAATACATCCCATCTACTTTATGTCTCCCATTTACAGTTTCACAATGGCAGTTTGACATTTCTGTTCAACGACTGCTTGAGAGTGAAAAGACTGGCACTCGTATTTACACATTTGACACTTTTTGCATTGAATAAAATAATTAGACTGCCACAGGAGTAGGCAAATATGCTGACTAAATCTGGACCACACAGCATTTTGCAAACAGACCCATTCTCAGAGTGCAAGTCCCCAGCTACATGGCAGAGCTGTTTACATGGAGTAAGACTAGCCAACCCTTGTTTTCCCTATCCAGATTTGAGATGTTAGTCGCTGATGGAGTGACTCTGACATTGTTTTCTCCACATGGACATACTGAGGCTTAACAGTCAGGAAATTAGCCATTTGCCTTGTCAGCTCTGTCAAGATTACATCTGAAAACACCAGAAAAGTGGTGAATATTCCATGATCTGAATGACATTCCTATAGATACTTTGCATATGATTAAAGCATTATTTCTCCAGTAGTGACGTTAATATGCATGCTACTGTATGTGACTGGTAGGTCACTGGGTTAGTATATAATTATGGAGCTAGTGAGGCAAAAGGAACATACATTAACCAAAACTTCTCTCTCAGAGCCTGTGGATTCACCTGAGGAGAACGCTAAGATCCAGCAGATCAACGCACTGTATCTCATCTTAATGCGGCTGACTTTTTACAGCTTCTTGTTCCTCGTTTTGATCATCTGCCAATTTGAGACGTTGCCAGAAACCTTTGGGTGAGTGGATTGTAATAGAATTATATGAAGTGAAGTTCATTTAAAGTAGTACTGTAACCCTTCTTCTTCCACCGCTTTCATTTGAAGAAGGCTGTATGAAGACATTAGCTATTTATATGAACAATAGTAAGAACCACAACTGTACACAAAGTATAAAATTAATATGCCTCCACTTTTAAGATATAAATTGATATGTTGCTTGTTATTTTCTGTCTACATAAGGCAATTTGGAACTGTAATTGAGGAAGTGGCAAATTACAAAAAAATAATAAATAAATACAATAAAATACATCAAACAAACAAGAATGGTAAATTCATTGTAAAATCTGAAAATAAAATGCTTGTCAAACATTGTCATTTGAGCGAGACATGTCTAACGGCCTACAGATGACCTTCACCTATCACCTGAGCTTTTGCTGATTACAGTTGACTAATAAAACAGTGCTAATACCCGGGCCATGTGGCTTGACCGATAAGCAATATCTGTCCAGCAGCCCTCATCAGAGGCACGCGTCTTTCATGTTTGTCTAGGGAGGAGAGTCTTGGAGGACACTGAATGATAAACAGTTCTCTAAGAAGCCTGGGAACACAATCATATTTACCCATGCGCATGTGGTGAGCCCACACATCCCGATTCTTCTGTCCCAGCTCTCCCATTGGCCTTTCCATACCAAATCCCTGGCAGCAGTGGTCTTCCAGACTAAGCCCTGTGAATCTTCTTTTAATGAAGTTCGGGGGTTAAAAAGGGCACTGACAGCCCTCTACTGCCTTTGATCATTACAGTAATGGCTTGCCCCCCCCGCTGAGGAGTTTACTTAAATCCTTGTCAATGAGACATATTAGTGAGGAAGCTAGATTGAGTGGCCTGTCCATCAAATATTTCCCACAACACCACCACCCTCTACTTCAGCCACTTTCAAAGCATGCTAAATCATCTGACAGTTTTAAAGATCAGACAATTAGATAATATTGAAATTGCAATCATTTAAAAGAGTTTTCTTATTTGATATTGAGGTTTTAATAGAGCATTTATAGCCTTCACCTACAGCAGGACAGTTTAAATATGCTGTATAAAGATTTCTGGCATATCTCAATCATCTTATTCATTGACAGTGCAATCAAAACAAGTCCATTTCTTACATTGATGGATATTTGTTTTTATGGATTGAATTTAATGTAACATGTTTACACTCAAAGATGTGATCAAACGTACCCTGATCTATGCTTGGCAAGTATTTCAGGAAAATTAGTAAAAGGTCACACCCACTTTAACCCAATGTTTTCCAAAACTAATTAATATTCAAAACTCGCCCACGTAACATCGGTGCTGTGCAGCTTTTGTTTTGACATTTGGACCGAGCTGATTATCCCTTCATGTGGCTGACATGGCTCCTCCAGGGAAGTTCTCACTCTAGTTTGTTGAACAGTTTTGAATTCAGCTTCAAGCAGATGCAGCAAATGACAGGTCATGTCTGGGTCATGTCTGGGTCAAAACGGATTTTTGGGGCAAAGTAGATAATTTGTTGAGTATATATTAGTAAGAGAAAAGTCATTTTGCAATGTAGTTATTGCAGATTGAGACATATTTTAATCATGGATTTCCAAAAGGAACGTTATTTTAGACATCTTTCTATTCTGAGACTAAGAATTGCAGGGCCTCTAGAAATGTCAAATTAAATAGAAGTTGGACACAAGAAAAAACTACAAGAAAAAAAAAAGTATACGAGCACCACCTGCAAAAATATAATGAATATAATGCTTTTAATAAAGTGAGGTTTCATAGAGACTGAGTGACAGTGAGTGAGGCTAATGTTGTGGACAAGATTGAATAGATTTGTGACAGGTACACTCAGTTCTCTCTGCATCGTCGTGGTGACACACACATTCAAAAAGTTTGCACAGCGGTGGCTTGAAGTCTTGCATTAAATCCAAATGTGCACACTTTTGTTCTGCTGCTTCGACACCACTCATCAGGGTTGATCTGGTAAAAACAGTGACCTTTGGCCCCTGGAGTGTGATGTCCCAGAGCCAAATTCTGACTCACTCTGGCTCTGTGCGGCTTGTGGCAAAGGTCACATGCACTGAGCAGTTAAGGGAAAATGGCAGAGACTGCTCACACCCAATGTGTGTTCCTTTTTTATCTGTGATAAATATAAAACCCCTCCCCACCCTAGTAATGATTTAAAGTAATGATCATGCAAGTGAAAAATCAATTTGACAAGTTTCAGAAAACATGTCAAGATTAACAGCCCTGGAGAGTGCACCTATTAAAATATTTAACTTTTAAATTTAGTTCTGTGTAATTTTTCATGTACTTTAGCTATTTTAGAAAATGTATGCAGCGGAATACAAAGAAAATTCCTATTACTTCTGTTGACATTTTTGACATGTTCTTCCTTTCTTGTGGCAGCTTTATAAATGGTTTTGTTAATAAGGGTTTTAAAATTAAAGACATTTTTGCTTAGAAAAGTCCACACAAGCATCCACTGAGATCTGCACAGTACGAATGATCATAAAAACATGCCCTGATTTTATGAACAAACCATTTCAATACTAGTACAATCACTGTCTACAAAAACGACTCGGCTCCTTTGTTTGATGGCTTTGTGTTAGCTCTGTCAAGCTGTGTGCGAACAAAGACTAAAAACCCTGATAATGTCCAGGCTGAATGTGTGAAAGTGTCTAAAAAGAAGTAGTGATACTACAGATAAAAGCATTTGAGTGAAGTTTGTTTATTCCAAATGCTCCATTTGTTCCTCTTAGTTTACCCAAACCGAAAGCATGTTTTCTTTGCTGATGTTTGTCTACTGGGTATTGTCGGGCCAATCGTAGAGCTGTAGGCCAGGCACACTCACACATCCTCTCCAACCTCTGCCGTGTTGATTCTCTCACTTTTTCTACATATAAAAACACCCACAGGCCCAGATCACTTTGTACCGATGCATAATTCTGCTT